>JAHZMZ010000500.1:0-10656 GCA_027743805.1 Lepidocyrtoides sp. E14
GCAGAGAAATTCGGACGAAGTAAAAGGAAACGATCGCTGTAGGAGGTCTTGTCAGTTTCACATCGTTTGGCACGCTCTATCTACTACCTTCCACGTAAAAAAAATTGAAAGAAAGTAAGGAAACACAGCAAAATGGAATTGGTTAGGTTCACGAAAAAAAAAACTTTGAACGAAAGAAATATTAGCTCCGTTTCCTGTTTTGTTGGCATATCAGTAAAACGAACAGACTCAAAACGATGATGATCCAAGGAAGGAACCGCCATCGTAATAATATTCATTTCTCTCTATATATTTATCGCTAATCACTAGCAAAAAAAAAGACAAAACCTTACAAAAACTAGCTACACGTTTTGTAAATAACCACACTCTTCTTTTGAAGTAAAGACATTTTCTTATATGATTCATTGATTCCTCTATCTTTTTTTCATTTACAATGAGCGATTACAAGGTAAAGCAGAGTAAAGGACGAAATCTGTAGAGTGCGGATAAAGACAGAAGATGAAGAACAAGACAATAAAGAGAAAAACAGAGACGTACACAATATAAGCAATTCTCTTTATTTCTTTTTATAATTTTGAGACTTGGTTAGTTTTAAATAGCGCATCGCATTTACTCTTTTTTATTCCTTTTTATTCCTCATCCCTGAAATTCTAAAGCGCTCTATTGAGTTTGAAGTGACAATTAAGGAAAATCAGAGAATAATGGTACAGAAGTTATATAAAAAAAGCGTATATTTTTGGATGGTTCATCCATTCACTCATTTTTTTCCCAACGACGACGAGGGATAGTCACTCACTCATTGTTCACGATAAATTCATCGCATCGTCTCATCGTGTCGTCTTGTAAATACATACGCTGCTTAACAGAAAGACAATGGGCGGCTGCCATTCAAAGGGAAAAAGCGTAACATTCCCATGCGTTGTTTTTTTTCTCAAGACAAAAAAAAGAATCCACAGCTTCATCATCACCACCGTGCAAACCGTATATAGTAAATGTACTGCTGCTGCTAATAAAGACCCTTATTACTTCAGCAGCAGCGTCAACGTCTTTTTATTAGAACCACTTGTGTAACTTTTTGAAGAAACAGTTTGAAATAGCAATGAATTAAAAAAGAATAAGATATCATTTATCTTCATGAAAAACATAAAATCTGTTCTGAGCAAGTTATATTCTATTCCAATTTCATATTTTTCCATTATAGTTGAACCTAAAACAGGCATTTTACTTTCTGTATTGTAGCATTTGTTCATGTACATCTGTGGTATAATGTAACAACAAAAGACGAAATTATTACACTTTTAGTTGCGCAAAAAACTTAATTGCCAAATTAACAGAAGGAGAAAAAGAAAAACCATTTGAAAGGAAAGGGACAAAGTAGGGAAGAAAAGTGATGGTATGGCTTTGTCTACCGTCATTTCATCACAATGACAATTGTGTACTGTCATCATCAAATCCGCTCGATATGGTGGTGGTGAATGATGTGTTCGTAGCGCTACTACTGTTCTGCTAGATTTTTTGTAAGACTTGTTGCGGTAATAATTGCCTCCTTGAGAAAATCAAAACCACAAGATTGGCTGCAGAGACATTTGTCAGTTTTTGATTGTTCCCTTTTTACATGTTTAAACATACTGATGTTTAAGATAATCACTGCTTTCAGATTGGCTGCAGAGACATTTGTCAGTTTTTGATTGTTCCCTTTTTACATGTTTAAACATACTGATGTTTAAGATAATCACCGCTTTCATTAAGTGGTGGTTAATCCTAGTCTTAAATTTCTGAATCGCATCACAATTATTAATTTATAGTCCCTCCATTTTTGCTACTACCTCCCCTCGAATGCACACGGGTTGACAATCTTTATTACCAGTAGACCTGAAGTGGCTATCATAATTTTTTAATGGCATTTAACCGAGACAAAATATCAATATCTTGTAACGTACCTAATTATTTATCAAAGTTCATATTACTGACAGCTTAATTTGCGTAAGATACCCATAATCCTGTATGTAAGGTATAGCATGAAATTTTGCATTTTCGTAAACGTCTTGTCCTGCGTAGTAGACAAAATAAGCTAAGCAAATTGCGTGCTGAAAGCTCATAATCATTATCAATTTCCACCTTCACAGCAGTTGTCCATGCATGGCAGAAAAAGGAGGAAGAAGCACGTAGCACTTTTAGAAGAAGCTAGATGAAAATGAGTTGGGAGATGGGCAGGCAGGCTACTGGCCTTTTCTAAATGTTTCGTATTATTATTATCATCCCAAATCATTTGCTAAAAACCTTGCATAGCTCATCATCATAAGAGAAGCATCAGCATTTTAGTGGCTAACCCACGCGCTTGTGCTTTTACTGTAATGATAAAAAACAGGGAAAAAAGAGCGTTTCTCTCTTCTTCCCAGATTTATCATTTAGCTCTTCAAAGCTCCAAGCCGTCCACCAACCAGACTAGCCAACCAAGCTTGTCTTAGCAAAATACCATCATACATTGCGCAGTATGCCAAGCACCTTCATGTCCATCGTGTACGCTTGAAACGCGTGTGGCTGAGCAGGTGATAATGTTAGCAGCAAATGCGAACAAACACTGTACGCTGCTGTCCACGCAGTCAAGCCACATCTGCAGATTTTGCCATTGGTTTTTATCCAAATGGGTTGCTAAACTGCACGACATGCTATACATATTAATGGCACTTTTCACACGTAGTCCTACTACCGTCTCCTCTTACTTTTCTGCTTGTGCAGCTAAAGCTGAATCATACCCAAGCAAAAAAAAAAAATCTCCAAAGAAGAAATTCAAAAGCGATGATGGCAATGCAATGAATGAAATCAAGCAAATGGATAAAAATACCGGCAGCCCACCAGGAGATGTTCATACCAATTCAATGAGCATAATCAGACATGAAGGTGATTAGAAGTAGAGTAGACTAATTAAGTGGTCGTGTCGACTACCTACGTGTAAATTTACTTGACTTTTTATTTGATCCATCAACATATATTTTTTTCTCTAAAAATGCTCGTTGTTTTTAAGCTTTTAAGTGAAGAAAATTAGCACGAGACAATAAGAGACGACGATAATCTAGCGAGAAAAGTAGCTATCGTGAAGATGAAAGAAAGGATGCATGACATGGCAGTGGGTTACATCACACACAGCAAGCAAGCCACAAAATAATGAACTAAATAAGTCGAAACTGACACTAGCTAGGCAGCCTGGTAGGCATTCCACAAGAACCAAAAGACCAACCGACTTTGTTGTAGTAACTGCTCCTGCTCCAAGACCCTCCAGAATGCTCCGTAAATAAATAAAACAGAATAAAAAGGGAATCTGACGTGGCATGAATTTCTCTCTCTCTTTCCTTCTTGATAGCATGACTAAACCCCATTATTTTCCCTTCTCTAGACTGTCATCTGCTCTGGTTTTCTTAAACGATCCACGGCATCTACAAAAGGCAATGAACATGCTATAATAATGTACACCTATATTGCATATATATCAACATGATAAAAACAACACGTGAGCTGGATCAGATGAAAAACAGTTTTTCCACCAGAACCAAGTAAAAGAACTCATTGTGCTTTTTTTTATTTACACGTTATTGTGTAATATTAATAATGTAGAGAGTCAAGACACGTAAACTAATTTTGTGGAACTGTTTGCCTGATTGTGCCATTGTATACTCTGGCGGTTGACTGAATAGCACTGTTTTAACATTTTTAACCTCATCATCATTATTATTTTGGAAGCATGTGTCTTCTGCCCAGCAGGAGACTTTGTGTGGACACACAAAGCTTTTAGTTAAATTTCGCCTTTAACCCAAAAAAAATTTACCTAGGAGGTAAATGACAGCGATGCGGTCCCAGAAATGATGATGACGGATATAAAAAAATGCTCAAGTCATTCTAGTCCACCTTTACCGCCAGTTTTATCAGCTACCACCACTCCATTTCCTTCCTGTTTCCTGATGATATTCACCTTTTAATATTAAACTTTTTGTGTAAGAAACTAATCCAAAAACCGCTGCTACTCATTCATTCTCAAATTTCCTCCACTTCATCATCACCATCACCAAAAACAGCCGAAAAACTCTTGTCTTCGTTTGGTTCCTTCTCACTTTGCATTATTAATTCAATCAACATTATTGACACGAAACTTCACACTCCCCCTTCGTCTTTTTCGCCTCTTATTAATGTGCTATTTATACCTCCTCTCTTTGCGGCATAAAAACTGCTGAGTGCATCGTGAAGCAGCAAAACCTTTAAAAAAAAGTTTTTCAAGCCACTTTTCTTCCTTAAAATATTTTCCATTTTACGTCAGCCCGCTTCTGATTTGTCCGCTGAATGAATATTATTGCTTCCAGCATACTTCTTTTCTATAATTCTTTCTTCTCATATCATATTCCAAGTAAAAGCTTCTCTTTAAAAAATATTCCATTCATTAGCTTAAAAAAATTCAAGCAAATAATGCAAACTCAGCATTTTTTTTTTCATGCATATTATTTTGTTTTCCAACTCAAGAGTGTTTTTTCTCTCGCCATCCCCTTTTAATTACTCTGCATGTGATTAGACATAATATTTTTTATGCTCTTCTACCAAAGAATATCCGTCAGCTTGTGGCTTTTATATTATAAGCTTTTCCTTTTATTCATTTGAGTCATTCAAAAGAATCAGCAGCTCAATTCAGTATAAAAAAAGCATATCAACAATATCACTGCCCCTTCATCTGCATATTATTATTTATCCAGTTAAACAAAAACAACACCGGGGAAGCCATTAGAAATGAAATGAATGAGTAGCTTAAATAATATGCATATCATCATCACTACTACTACTACTACTACTTAACTATCATCCTCATATCCAAGTCTTAACATTCTACTCCCCTTTTCTCTTTTCATTCATTTCTTTTTAATTCATGCATCTCTCTCTCTCTCTCTCTCTCATTCATTATCTTTGCAATTGCACGGTTTTACATACATGCATAATATCCTTTGACTTTATATCTGTCCGCTATTGTCTCTAAGCAAGCAAGCTCAATGAATAGTTCCTTTTTTACTCCGTAGTAGTGTATGTTTGTATATGAACATTATTTTTTTATTGCTACATCCTTCCGTCCTTGATGACTACATCCTACAACACCATCATCCACCCCTTTCTTCCTTCTCTGGTTCTTTCGCTCTCAAACAAAAGTGATATGCATATTATTTTTGTGAAGCTCAATTGTATTTGACCAGCAGTGTGCATGCATATGTGTGTGTCATGATGATGATGTGTCTATGCAGACAGTAATTAGTCAAAACACCTCTTTTGTCTGTCTCACTCATTCATTCATTCACTCAATGAATCTGCATATCTATTAAAAGCTTGTTTGCACTTGAAATAAAAACAAAAAAAACAAAAGAGCGAGAAAGGAAAAGGGTGATTCTTAAAAGTGATAAATACCGGCTCCACTAACACCAGCAATAAAAAAAGCAATAGCAATAATAGCGTCACGTAGTAGTACTACTCTACCTTTACACGTAGTACATTCAATACAACCGTACATTTTTTTTATTAACCAAATAAGCTTAAGAACAATTTGTACATTGCTAATGTTTTACCATCAATCCTATTATTAAACCAGGCAGTATCTTATCCATCTTACCGAAATCGACACGGTTTTTCTATGTTTATTTTTTTTCACACACAGTGAATAGAAACATTGCAAACATCATCACGGCACGGCTTGATTACCCTTGCCGTTATACTACCACCACTAATAAAAAGGGGAAATGATGATAGTGATAGGAATGACGATGACAAGAAAAAATTGGATTTTTTCTTTTCTTGTACGTACCCACCACTCATTCATTCCGAATGTCAGCAATTCATTTCTCCTTTCATGTTCACTCCTTCATATACTAAAGCAGCAGTAGTAGTAGCGTTGTTTCTTGTACAAAAATACAAACAACAGAAGTCATTTTACATCACACAAACCATCACCATCATCCTTTTCACTCAACCGACTGCTATTCAGCTCATTTAAATTCTACTCACTTTTATTACATATCCGTTTTATCTTTCAGCAATCAACGATATCAGAAAAAAACGGCAGAGATGTGCAGTACTGTACTACTGCTTGCTCTGTTGTGATGGATCCACTCCTTCAAAAAAATAAAAGTTTACTTTTTTAAGTAGGGCATATCTGTATATTTAGAAGAATGATGCTGTTGTAACCACTTCACGGTAAAAATGATGCAATATTATAATATGGGTAAGCAACGCAGCGCAGCAGCTTAAATACCTACAGGAAAGAAGTAAAAAAAAAAGTCGGCATGGCATGCAAATGAGAGTGGCAATGTGATGGTGGTGGTGGTAAAGAATACGTGAGCGAGTGTGCCTCTTTTTCTTTTATTATTACGCAAGTTACAGTAAAAAATTACAGAGAGAAAGAGCGGTGGTAGTGTGGGATGTTGATACACTGACACTTATACACTCAAGGAACCAACAACATGCATGGTGCAATCCACACCTACAATTTCTCTGAGGTGCACGCATTCATTATCTCTTTCGTTAACTCTATTTGAATATTATATCTGTACGCATACACATTTATTATCAAAAAAAGTGTTCAGAGACCCAAGCAGCTCTGTTTCAACTTTTTCTCAATGTTGCTTTTACTGCATACACGTAATAATAAGTGAATATGAAAGCAAGATTGTATCTAATCTCTTAATCTATCAATCGACCAATTCAAGTTTTTTTTGTATATTCTTTCTCAACTTTTTCATAACTGCTTTGTATTTTTAATAACAACAATATATATTACCTATACGCGTTTTCCTTTTTTTATATCTGTCTATTTTACCTACATGATCGACGACGCATTCTTTACCATGATATTTCTGTTGTGGGCTGGCAGTCGGCACTTATTATCCGACAAGACAAGAAAAGGATGCATGTCATGTTATTTTTTTTCAATTCACCAACCAAGACGCAAGCATTCCGTTCTATTTTGTCTGCTGTATTAATGAATAATAAAAAAGCGTTTTTGTGCCTATATGTCGTATAAGAAAATTTTACATAATTAAATTTTGATATTTCAATGTTTTTGTCGTCCCATCTACTCTTTTTTTTATTATTGATTTCATCTTACCTGTCTGCAATTAATTTTCTTTTTTTTAATAAAAATACATTTTGATAGGCATCATAATTTTCATTTTATATATCGATTATTATTATTATTGCTTATTTTTAATATAAAAAAAACGATATTTCAAAAGAATTTTACCTCATGGTTGTTTTTTATTCCAAGCTTTTGCGGTCGGTTAGATGATGTTAATCAAACTAGTTTTGAGAAAAAATGCACATACTTTTACATCTAATATCCAAGATTCCAATCGAATTTGATAACCATAATATGATGATTACAATGAGAAAGAAGAAGATGATGATGATGATGATGATTCAAACTACACCGTTTTATATATGCCTGTGACGACGGTACTGTACATAAATACACACGAAAAACATTCATCTATTTCGGAATGTATATCTTTGACATGCCCACAAAAAAAATACCAAGAAAGAACAAAGTTGAAAAGGAATATTATTACAAAATTTCTAATAATAATGATATAGAATGAGCAAATACTACTACTTTTTGTACTTGTTCGACATTTTTTTTTTTACATAATATTATATACTTGTGTACCTGAGTAAAGATGAGAAGAAGAAAAGAGCAAACATCACAAGCACGCAGACAGACAGGGGCTCAAACAAGAAGAAGGAGAAAAGAGAGTATTACTTGTTCTTGGTCTTGTTCCCTCTGTAATGTGCTCATCCTCACAGGAGAGACTTCTTATGAATACATATTACAAAAGCATCAATAAGCACATAAAAAATGTAGGGCTGTATGAATATATAATGTAATCCAATTCTAATCGATTGTCAAGTCAAAAGGATGTGACTTGACTTTACCCTGAGCTTGTACATATGATGGGCTCTATCAACCAACCTCCCTCTCTCATTTTTTTTTATTTCTCGTTCAAAAAAAACGAATAGCAATATAATAAGAAGAAAGAGGATGATGATGATGTAGGGAGAAGAAGCAAGAGGTTCAAAAGGTTGAACAGCATGAGAAAATGAAAAGGAAATCCTTTAAATAAAAATATGTATGTATTATTATTACTATTATCGTCATCATTCACATCNGATGATGATGTAGGGAGAAGAAGCAAGAGGTTCAAAAGGTTGAACAGCATGAGAAAATGAAAAGGAAATCCTTTAAATAAAAATATGTATGTATTATTATTACTATTATCGTCATCATTCACATCATCAACATCAAACACCGTCGTCATCATCAGCAGCATTCACTCTGCGTGGAAAATGATGATGGACGTTGTAGGACAAACAGATAGATAGGTAGAAAAAAAACAGCTTCAACTTTAAGCATTATTTTGTCGAGAGATATGTAATGCGATTTTTTTTCTGTTGACGGTGAATAAAAAGGGACATGGACAAAATGTTAAATATTTTTTTTTTGTTGGAGACCAGTCAGACGGCTATTTTGGGCGAATAATAGGAATCCGTACTTATGACACGTTTGTAGTACATTAATATGTACATGACAAAATACATACAATGTAATAAAAAAAGAAGATGTGGAGAAGCAAGCAAAGTAATTTTATTTTTTTGGTATTATTTTTTTCCATTGACAAGCTGAAAAGCATATTTTCTTGGTAAAGTGACTTTTTGTAGATTAAAAAATCTGTTTGATTCTAGTTAAAGAAAAACTTACTATCACTAGTCTTTTTTTTATAGATAAATAGGGTTAGTGTACTTTATCGACAGAAAAAAAAGAAAAAGAAAAGTGGGCAAAAACTTATTTATGTGAATAGGTAGAATGATTTTCTGTATAAAAAAAAGGAACAAGTAGTGGACATGCATGTATGCTCTGGCTGGACATTGAAATGACCAAGCATCATCATAAATGTTCATTTTTGTATAGATGGAAAAATCCAGCCATACAAAATGCTTTGTTCTGTTTTCTCTGTTATCCTTTCGTTTCAAATTCATATTCCGGTCAAATGGAAAATTGTAATACTACCAGTTCCAACCAAGCGACCAATATCACAATAGGTCATAATGATATTACGTATTTTGCATGAGATAATATGATGAGAATGATGTCCCTACAGAAATGACTTTGTCCAGAGAGAAGTAGTAATGCTGCGTAACAAGAAATTCCTCCGTTCACCAAAAAAATAAGATGAAGCAGCCCAAGTAATGTAAAAGTTTTATTTTTTTTTCTCTATTCATTTTCATTATTCATAATGCTCTTCTTCTGTCTTGTTAACTTTAAATGTCCAGGCAAATTCCCAGAACAGAAAAGGACATAGCAAAAGAGAGAGAAGAAGAAAAAAGGAGGCAAGCACTGGGAAGAAATGCCTACACATGTACAGTAACTTTATATTAGAAAAGGAAACATTTTGATACTTTAAGCTTCATGCATACATAACAATGTAAATGATGATGATGATGATGACCAAAATGGTGATCACAATATGATCATGATGACGGCAATAATATGATGACCATACTATACACACACACTACGAAAGAGAAGCCATGTATTTTTGTCTTTCCCCCTTGAAAAAAAAATATTTCCATTATATCATTATTATTATTACAGTCTCTTTCTCTTCGTGTCTCTTTTTCTCGATTCTTTTTGGCTTTGTCGTTTTTATTTTTCTTCCGTTCCTTTTACCACTTTTACATGCATATATACAGTATATATGAGCGACCATGCTCTTAAAGCGTATTAGAATAAAACTCAACGAAAAACATTAGCCGCGCCAGCAGCCAAGTACAGACCAAAATCTACAGCAGTCTTGCTTGCTAGTTGTTTTCGTTTTTGGAAGCTTGTAAGCTTTTTTTTTCTTTCTTTCTTTCAAGTTCTTCTTTCCAATAATCACAATCACGTCTGTCTCAACTTGTATAAATCTTGAAGAGATTGAGCAAAAAAGGAGAGATGCATATTATATTTCTAAATTGAGGATATATGTACATAAACTTATATAGCAATCGATATAGATAATTCAAAATATGGAGACCACCCACATTATAAATCATCATTATATGACTGCACATTTATTGAAGGAATAATATTGCCTCCGCTCCGCACTCTGGACTCTCTGTTTTTTTTTCTATTCTCTTCTTCTTCTCTTGCGTCTCCTTGTGTAATGTTTTTGCATTGCCTGCTTCTTCTTACACTTTACATTTTTCCTCCTCACTGAATTAGGTATTCGCTTGAGACACTAAATGCCCGAAACTTTAGTTTTATGTCAATTTGAAACAAAACATGGAGCAAGAATATATATATATGCATGTTTCTTATATATATCATTGTACTAATATTCCATTTCATTTGTCCATATCATACCATTTTATTGCCAATATATACTAATAGAATGATTGAGCATTTACGGCAATTTTTTTTTAGCCAGTTGGGCTTGATCATCATGAATGATCTTATGAGACAATGTATTGCTTGTTTTTTTAGTGATATATACATAGCTGTGTACCATCAGGAACTTCTGAATTATGAACTGGTACAATAATAATCATCTTGATCATCATGAGCGCAGTCATCATAATATGAAATGAAGCCTCTCTACACTC
>JAHZMZ010000501.1:0-30452 GCA_027743805.1 Lepidocyrtoides sp. E14
AAGTTAATAATAATAACACACAAGTACATCTCTACCTAAACACGCTCCACTACATTTTACGGAGCAACTTGATGACGAGTGAGCTTGAGGGTTTTGGAAGCATCAAAAATACAATGTTTATGCCGATTTTCTATACAGCTTTCACGATGAGCAGCAGAAAAAAAAGTGGTGACAAAAAGAGAGAAAAGAATTCAATTTGTGGAAAGCGCTAGTCAGACAGACAAGTAACCAACGGAGAAGTGTGCCTAGTCTTTGTGACGACGATGCTTTATTATGTGAATTTATTCATGCAAGGGATTCAGTGCATGCCGCGTCGTCGTGTGAAAGTACAAGAGAGGAAAGGCAAAAGAATGACAGACTTTATATTCCCTATACTATTTTGCCTTGTATCCCAATTTTTGTCGAACCAAATGTTTTGCATGCAGGGCACCCCTATGAAAGCTCTACCTAAACAAAAAATAATGGTGTTTGGTGGTGGATGGGTGGCTTCCTCTGCTATTCTTTCATTTGTTTAGTGATGATGTCTTCTGTTTTCGTGTTTACTGCATGCATGTATGTATACATTTATGTAGATATATGTGTGTTTTTTACGGTGTGCACTAACTACAATAGGAGACATGACACAATGGCCACGACTGCTACCCAAGTTCCGGGTATTACAATAAATGAATAGGATGGGATGTGATGGTTTTAGGAGAAACAACAAGTTTACTCAACTAAATGACAGGAACGAATGAGACGTTCATGCTTTGATGATAAAATGTTGGTTTTTCTCGGGCAAAAACTACACAACTCCCTACCCCTCGACAATGCTGCTCGCCAATTTATAAACTATATTGTTTCTATTTTATGCACTACTAATATAATGTGTGTACTTTCACTTAAGTATGTGTATTACTTAGTTACTTACATAGCGTAATCCCTTTTGTATGCACAAATATGCATGCAAGACATTTAAAGACCCCCTGAAACACGACTAGAAACCCACAACATCTGACTGAATGCTTCAAAATATTCTTCGAATGTGCCAAAAACTCCTTGCCTTCTTTTTTAAACATTCACCTACACGAAAATACAAAACAGTCTCGGTGCTACTGATGGGATGATGGTGGCTTGACTTGGGTAATCCGGAAGCAACTCAACCATGCATGATCTGTAATCTGCCTGCACACACATGCACACGTAATATAAAGTTTTTTTAATATAAACCCTTATGCATGTTGTACACTGTAGAGTCTACATCTATCACCTACATATATTATATATATATATATTGACGCTTTTTCAAAAGTTTTAATATTCACAGAGATTCCCAAATATGTTATGAAAGTATACGCTGGCGGACGTATTTCGTTAGAATGATTTCATATAATTTGTACTTATAAAATGTTTTGTGTGGATTATACTAATTCGTCGTTTATAGAGTCGATTACATACACATTATAATGCAATGCATTATACTGTAATAATACGTGCTACATATTGTCGTGTCCATATGCAAACACAAGGAAATTACTCATGCATTCTGTTCATAAAGAGAAAGAAGAATGCTTCTACTTCTCTTTTGTTCTGTTGCCTGCTGTGAAGATTTAGATTACATATTACATTGTATCAGCATGAAGCTCAACTCACATGGCTCTATTACATGCTAATACTGCCTTTTGTATTGTTGCGTTTTGATTTGATGTGCTTTATAAATGCAGTGCCAACACCACGTTAAATTAATGCTAATTTAAACCTCTTTCATTATCCCTCGGAGCCGTATTTTCTCACATATATAAGCTCAAATACAATAAGACTTGAACCAGCGCAACCACACAATACCTACATACACGTAGCTGCTTCCCACGTTGACGTAACCAACCAAATATTATGCTAGTGCTTGAGATATTATATTGAATTCAATAATAACTCGGGTGAGAATTATTATTTCCGCTGTACTATTCTTCTGTATTAGGCACTACTAAAATCATTTTCGTCTTGGGGAAATTTTAATGACAATGCGCTCAAATAGATCAAAAATGTATAAAAGATGTTAGTGACGACTATGATGATAATGGCAAAGCTTCCATGAAAGATTTCAAACCGTCTAGCTCCAAGATTCATTTTGTTGCAGAGTAAAAAAAAAATCCTCGGTTCAACGTCGTCAAAAGTGACGTGCTAGCAGACCCTTGTGTTATACAGCTTAACTGTGCAGAAAGTGTGCAAAAAGTTTTTAGTCTCTAGATTTTGTTGGAGATAAAAGTACACCAACAATGTTGGAGAAAGAATGAATATAACTTTCTTTTTTACATAGCATTCTTCTATGTATGTAGTATATTGAACCCATATAATGCATACAAAGGTATATGTGAGCTGTAACGATTAAAGATATTTAATGTATTATGCATATACGTTATGTTTCATGAAAAAATCATTTTGGCCCAACATAAAATACGAAAAGTAATACGAAGAGCCAAAAAGTGTGCTTCATTCTTCGGTTCTGTTTTTATCTGTAGCATGGCGTGTGTGCTAACTAGAGCGAAGGGAAATTTTCTTCGTTGAAGAGAAACTTTACTGTTGATAATGGCTGGGTCGAGTATGGGAGGATATATATTATGTAAAATTTAGTGAATAAAGTCATCATCACATGTTCGTAGGTTGGTTAAATTGAACGAATAAAAATGTTCAAGTGTGCAGTTTTTTTTTCGACACTGTAAAAAGTAGAAAATGGGAATGTGTGAGGGGTTTACATATTATGATATTTTTGATGCCACGAGAAAAACTATTGGTATTTCAGTAATTGTTGGACTCTGAGCGAAGTATTATAAAAACTGTGTGCGCCATAAATTTTTCTTTCCAGCAAACGGAGCACCAGATCAAGATCGTGGCCCACATGGTACGCTTGCTTGGGGAATGGGCAGAGCTTTTCCCTTATGATTTCCGGGATGACAAGATGATGGCCCATGTAAGGGCCATTACACAAAAATGTGTTTCCATTGACCCGCCGGTAAGTTTGCCTTTTTTAATTCCTTTTAAAAAGACGAAAATATATCTCCTATTTATACACATCTAGACTAACATTTGAGAGATTTTGAAACAGACTTTTTCATTTTCTATGACGGGAGATGGACATATTTTAGTGTATTTTAATGCTGGTAGCGTCATGGGTTCTTTTGAGACTTGACTTTGAGTTAGCGAGCCACAAAAACTATTTACTTCTTTCTCTTGGGAAGAGCGGATAAATGGTAACAAAATTGTGTGATGAAAACAAGCATAACATTTTTCTCTGAAGACGGAGAAGATGCCCTCATTTTCATCTTTTGCTCGTTGAAAAACACGAGTGTTTTTTTAGCAAGATAGCTCGCTAGTGAAGTCAGTCAGTCAGTGAACCAAGACGGCCACTTGAAAAGAGGTTTTCGGTTAAGGAAAGGGGAACGATTTTAGTTGGCCGTAGATAGATTAACGAGCTTTTCTACCTTTAGCCACTTGTCTTTGTCGAGTTTTCTTGTGAAAGCGACTAAAAATCCAAAGGAGTATTAAGCGTGAGTACGACGAGTACACGAGCAATCCTCATGTTCATACTCCAGCTGAAACTCGAAAAAACACCCGGTTGAATATACATTCCTCTCCTCACATACTTACTACGCACACAACACATATAAAAAGTGCGAGATATGACCTAACGTGTTAGTGGTAAGCTCGTGTGAAACCAATTTTCATATTCCATCGCATGCTAGGCACATATCACAACTCACAACATAACATCATCTCCCCTACCGCGACAAAAGAAACAGGCATGGCGCCACAAAACCTTGGGCATCTTACCTGATCAAATTCCCTTAATTCACTTGGGAAATGAAAGGGGAGCATCCCAGTCAGACTCAGGCCCGTGACCTGCTACTGTATTACGGTTGAGAGGAAAGAGAAAACAGGAGCACGGCCGCGGATTTCGCAAACATGGGTATATATATTTACCTGCCTCAAAAGAAAACGTTCATGTCAGATAAACAATCAAAAGTGTGTATCTAGCCCACTTAAAAACCTTGATATTATACCTGCATTGTAGATATTTCTGTGTGTTTATGGAAGATTTCATCACATTTACGCTTACAGTTGGTAGTCTAGATAAATGTTGTTCAGACTTCACACAGATAAACAATTTGTACGTGAGCACAAGTACGTCATACTTACTCTCATTGTAAATATTGTGCTTGTGTATGGAGGCATGAGAACATGTGCTGCTGCACACCGTTTCGGTGTTACTTTACGTAAAGTGCATAAATCCATTCAGGATTCAAGATGGCTTTAATCTAGACCTCATTGCTCCTTCAACCGTGGACGTGAGGAATGATGTGATTATGGTTCATTGAGAGGGAGAGAGAAAGAGAGGGCTACACTGTTAATAGATTTATTGAATTATATATTAGAATGGGATGTCAGTAAAAGTGGGCTTGTTGAAATGGATGTAAACAAGTTTTTATATTGCTCCACTCTAGTACATCCTTTCCCTGCGTGTCTCTCACTCCCTACTTAATAACGATCCAGTGCAACGTGAGGATCCCACTACTACCAAACCGACACCAACTGCCAACCAGCAGCAATAAGGAGGTAGCAAAAAAAAGCAATAGCTATGAATTGGAAGAAAATCGTTGACCTGGACGAGTAAAACTTTTGCCTACTAATAAATGCTCAAGTGGGTTCCTCCTTTTTTTTCCAGAGAAAATGTCTCTTTTCTTCGATCAAAAGCACTTAGTGTCTGCTTCCATATGGTCGCCGTTAGCACCTACCTACTCACAGTAATATATATGTAAAACTAAAAGAAAACTATTATCCCCGGCTTTTAGCATCGCGGGAGAAAGTTGTGAAACTTTAGCGTGTAGAACATGAGCGGTTCAGTATGTTTGACAGATAGATGAAGAGAAATGTAATCCCTGAGATAAACTTGACGATGATGATTGTTATTTTTCAGAGATCACAACAATATTACTTTTTCTCTAGTCAATGAAGTCTAGTTGAGTATTTGGGGCGTTTATATATAGCACAAGCAGTGGTTCATGCTTTTTATATAAAGCAGCAATCAACAAAGACAGCATTGTGTGAGTATCAGTAAACATATGCAACTATTCTCTCGTATTATAACTCAACACGAAAGAGAACAATGAAGAATAAAAATTAAAGACGGAAAATATTAAAAACTTTTTATACATAAACTTTTGTGCTTACAACAATACCTTAGCTTATTATTATTGTTGTTCATGGAAAAGCTATAGCTCAAAAAAGAAACTTATTCCCTGTTGTACTCAGTTTTTCTATAGAAGTACGAAAATTTCATTAGACTTTTTCTTAGGGATTATACAACTGCTTTTCTGTTCTATTCAGAAATTGCTCATCTTCCTGTCTACGTTGTAATATTGCAAGAATGAGTAGGTACAAAATTGTAATGTGTTTTCTTACGCAATATATCATCACACAATTTTGGCAAATAGAAACAAGTATAATATTACAAGAATGAGTAGGTACAAAATTGTAATGTGTTTTCTTACGCAATATATCATCACACAATTTTGGCAAATAGAAACAAGTTTTTATAAGGTGGCATAATATTTGAATTTATGAATATGCGTACGTATAAAAATGTGTATAGTTTAGCGTGGTTCTCAGAAAAACATTGTTAAAGGAGATGTGAAGGAGAATGAAAATGAGCAAAAACGGACAAATGCTCCTTTTCTGCTACTTTATTCATTTATTCTACGTTACAAAAATTGTTGGACAAGTTAGTTTATCCTTTGATGATGGAAAAATGGGGAAAAAATAACGAGATTCATAGCGAACCATGTTATAATATCAACATAATATTAGGAGGCCACTTGCTCCTTGTGTGTTGTTGTTATAGGTTGGGAAAAGTAGAATTACCACTGGCTTCACAATTGGATGGAGAAAGAGAGAGTGTGTGAGTAGTTATTTTTCTGTCAAAGAATCATTCCATCGCTCTTACCACTAGTGAGCACAGTGATCCTGATCCTTTGTAGAAAATTACATTTTATCGTGAGAAAAGTTTCCTATTAAAGATACATGGGGGCTACCACAACACAACATACTCGGTTTTATAAACTGGGTGTTATTAGAATCATAGTAATGATCTGTTGTGGGCCAATGTTTGTTTCCACCGAGGCGTATGAATGTCCATGCAAACACAAATTATGTATGCCAGTATGAACACAAAGTTAAACGTAAAGTAATGGCTCTCTCGTTGGGAGGGATATACAATTAATTCCTTTTAATTTCGATTCAAGCTGACACTGAAAGGCTTTTGTTGGTTTTGTTGACTGTGTTGTTTTTAAATTTATGTATAAATAGTCGTATGTTTGCAAAATGGGTTACAAGCTGTGTGTAAAACAGTTCATCTGTAGTTGTAACAATGACATATCAATGACTTTCCGACTGGTGAAGCAATTTTTTTTTTGTGGTGATGCTTTCATGAGGAAATACATCACACTTTGTACGTAGGTATACGTATTATGTAAAGTAAGTAAGTAGCTGACCATACATACCACTCACTGAAACGCATGAAAATGTATACCTAATTGTATCATATTGCCTTGTAAATACACATGCATTATGTACATACATACATCGTGGTTGAATGCGGTTATTTTTTATATTGAATTCATGTAGACAAGAAGTAAAGTAAAGTTGGTGCTATTGTACTTTAGCTTTCTTTCACTATCCCCAGCGCAAAAAAATATGAAAAAGGGAAAAGCTAAAAGATAATGGAAAAACTATCCATACAACCACCGAGATGAAGAAGAACTTGTCTACAGTAGTAAATCATGTCAGCAATGGCAGAAAGAACAAGGAGGATAAGGGAGCAAGCGAATAGAAGGAAAGAAAGCAGAAAGTGGATTGCTCAAGAATAGAAAAAGGGCAGAATAAAGAGAAGCAGCTAGAGAATGGAGCAAGATATTAAAATAAATATCCAAACATGTTATTGTGGTTTAGCACAGGAAAAGTGCGTCATTCCTTGTAAGTGGAAAAGGTACAAAAGTAGAATACTTTGTGGTATTACACTTTTCACAATTTTTTTTATTCTGCTCTCCCTTTCCCTTGGCTTTTTTGAGCCTGTTTACATGTCACAATTTTTGATGAGAGTGGCAAAGACAGGCAATATTGTGGTGTGTGCTACTCATCACCACACTACGACTACATTTCAAATTCAACCACATTTACTTCTTAAAAACTTGTTTTCACCTTAAAGTTAAAAACTAGACAAAAAAGTTAAAATGAGTTGTAAACTCGAAGGAAAACTAACTCAATATTCCGTTGGGCCACTTGCGCGAATGTTTGCGTATATGTACTTACATTAAGGTTACAGACAGCTTAAAATCAGTTGCGTATAAAAGCGTACCCCTTCTGTTTTGCTTATACTAAGTACTAATGTGAAAAATGCTTATTCCTGTTTGCTTTCTCACGGAACACTGGCTCATCATCATAATCATCATCACTACACCACCTTCTCTTGGTCCTGGATGCTATCCTGATGTAATCAAAATCAACGCAACTTTTGAATTTTCTCCTAGAAACTATCTCCTTCTGTAAGTGTGTGAGTGAGGGAGAGTGTGCTTTGCTTCTATTTGTGGTAAACATCTCGCAAAAAAAATACTCAAGCTGTGTGAAAGAGAAAGCAAAGTAATAATACCTGTAAGCAAGGTACGTAGCAATAATGCGATGAAAAGAACAGCAACCTGATGAAAAGTTCCTCGATTACGAGCGAGTTTTATGTCTTGGCGGTGTAGGTTTACTACAATGTGGTAGTACACAGTTTATTGCGCTATTATCATCGCACATAATCATCATAATAATATGTAAATGATGCCTCTTCTTCTCTTCAAAATCTTTTGCTCATGCTGTGCGAAGCGAGCTAAAGAAATTATAACTCTCGTACAAAACCTCTGGACGAGACTAGTCCACCGCCAAGATATTTCACTTGACTGCATTAAAAACGCAGCATTTACAGCCTTTGTTACGCTAAACCTTATAGCTTTTGTGCTACCATGTTCGTTCCCCTTTGGAAAATAAAATGCTACCACGAAAACATGAAATGGTAGGAATATGTATGTTCATGTTGTTCTTTCCTGTCTCTATATCATGAAGGTAATTACTGTTACCTAGATGGAGAACTGGAGAACACATCTGCCCACACAAACTCATGCTTCCTTCTTGTATACTCTGTTACTATTTCACGAGAAAACTGTTTATTAGATTTATGAATCAACTCTTTCCAAACACAAAGACAATCCTGTATCCCCCTATAAACTACTAAATATAAATGGTAAAAGTCGTACAAAGGTAGTTGTTGGAAATAATAATATTTTGATGTTCCCAAATGGGAAAACCGGATAACTGAAGGTTTTACCTATTTGAAAGCAGAAGTTGGGCTGTGCCGTAGTTTATTGCAAGTTGTATGTATCTATGTCCAGAACTTGTAGCGTAAAGAGGTTGAATTTACAATTCAATTAAAACTGACATGAACCTAAACCGTTTTATTTAATGAGGAACTGACTACTATCGTCTGTGATGCACGCTATCGTTGGACTTTAAAAGTAAAATTTACTACTATGCAATTGCCTACATTAAAAAAATTGCTTCCTCAAATATTTCTGACTTTCGACAACTTGTTCATTTTTAGTTTAGTTCAAAAGAGCTTGTCATTTAGTCATGGAATGTCATTTGATGTCTCTTCTGAATCAACTTTGCTTTTTTTTCCTGTTATACTCAAGGAATTTGAAGTAGCTTATTTTGCATGCTTTCATTCAGTCTGTGTTTCAATACTGAGCTTCTAAAAGTAAGCATGGAGTTTAATTAGAAAAATAGTTTACCAAAGTAAATAATTGGGTAAAACTACCTTTTTTGTTCCAGAGAGATCTAATTCTTGCTCACCCATGTAACAAATGAAACAGGGGAAAAGGGATTAGATTCATTTAGGCATGTCTTATGCACTAATTGGATTTGTATAGGGGTATGATTTCCCATTAAAGAATGATATTTTCTTTCTAATATTTCCAAGAAATGGCTGCAAATTATGAAATGTATATATGTATTTGTGTATTATGGAAATATTTGTAAATTTAAACCGATATGCGGTACCAACAGGAAAGCCCAAAAAGAAGAAGTCTTATGGTTTTAGGAAAGTTTTTCTTTTGTATAAGTTTGGGAAAAAAGTTGGCAGAAAATTAAATTCTTTTGTTTCCTTTGTTTCACAGGTTCGCAAAGACGTTTCACTTCTTCTGACTTCTCTGCTTGCGCGCCTTACTGCCCTTGAGAGATATGAAGCATTTCTTCACAAAATTGCAGTCGAGACACCTCCTGAGAACCAGGCTGTTTCTGCGGTAAACATATTTGCACCTTTCAATCTTTTAGTTCGTAACCGAATTAAGTTTAGCTGTTTCATTCATTCCATTAATCACTCGAAAGTCGAAAGTACAATAATCATTCTTGAGGCTTTGTTATTATTGCACACACTGTGTACCATACGGTAAGCGACTTTTCAACTACATGAAAAATCTCTTTCGAGAACACTTCAAAGTAAACGTAAAAGTTCAATCAAGAACAATTCTGGATAGAAGGAAGCTGTAAATTGGACACGATGCTTTGGTAAACAGAAAATGGAATTACTAAATCCAAAAGGCTAGACACAAAATTCCACAATTGTACTTTTATTTTGGAGGGTTGGGTAAATCGTTCAATAAAAGGAAAGTAAGTGCTTTGTAAGCAGACGTGACTCGAATCTGTTCAAATTTACATTGACATAGACAAAAAAATACTGTGTCAGAAGCATTCAACCTAAAAACGCGGGAGCTTTAAAGAAAACCTCAAATGAGGACAGGGATCCGAAAAGCCAACACAACAATAAATGCATGCATGAGAAGATTACATTATGACATGTAGATATTTTTATATGGCATTTCTCTGCTTGATCGTCAGTATTTCATGTTTTGAAAAGGAAAACAAGGGAAACCATCAAGTCCGTTACCAACAAGTATAATTCTACATAGGTACATTGTACAATTTTATATGTAGAAAGCAGTGTTGTTGTCATTGTCCAAATTTCCGTATTTTGCATTGAACTCTAAAGCCTCCGCACTCAAGCTTAGTGCTGGTGTCAGCTCATCAGTAAACGTATGTCAACATGTATTTATTTACAACTACGTATACATTTTCAGTCTACAACACGATGCTATATAGGCAGTTTTGTAAAGCAATGTGTGTATTCAGTAAAGTACTCAAGCCAAGCAAAATCAAAGTGTCTGTAGTACATTGAATAAATATAAATGATGGGTTATTTCCCATTTCCCGAAACTTACTATTCCACATTAAATTCTCATGTAGCATAAGAATCGCATGGTCGGGCATATCATGTAAAAATGTATTAGCGGTTAGGACCATGGGCCGTAGCCGAAAAGTCGCATCACGCAGCGTGCTATATAACTAGCAACCATAAAGTTATTACACCACATCCCTTGTAAGTACGCGAGTTTCCAGCACTAGTGCTGCGAATTATTCAGCGACTTTGACGATATAATGGTGTTCTTTTCAGTTCGCGTAGATGATGATGTGTGATGGTGATGTGTGTGTATGCATGCCTGATTTCTGTGAAACTGTTTCCGCTGCCCTTTCAAGTCTCAGCAATGGCTGTAAGTGTGTACGTATGCGTGTGAAGTCATTGATTGAGCTGTTTTAAAGATATAGCACTACCAACCAACCACATGGGCAAAGACACGAATACGCGGCGTTTACATTTTTACTCCCTTTGCTTTCCCTTTTGGAAAAAGCCGATATTGCCGTTTGTTCCCTTCGCCGCCAGAAAACAGTTACATGAACAGACAGACGTGGATAGATAGGACAACAAACTATACTCACTGCTACAATGTACAATCTTCGCCACCACTTTTACTACTGCAGTGAAACATTTTACACGAAACCAAAACGATTCTATAGAAATGTGTAAATTCAGCTGTCAGGAGCGTTTCCTTTTCAACATCCGAGAAAAGCACAAGAAAACGTATGCATTGTATCGGCACCAGGCGCATTTGCTCACACAACGAGAAAGTTAAACATGCTCACGAATCTATTTGGAATTCAAAGTTGGAATAATATATTATCGTCAAACACACGAGTACGGTACACAACACAAAATGAAACGAAAGATATGATAGTCATCCTTAGATTATTACTGGAAAGTCAATGATACTTCTGCAAAAGCGTAAAAAGCGATGAAAAAGAGTGTTTTATGAATGGACCAACAAAGAGCGAGCAGAGTGAAAAGCAAAGTGATAAACTAGCCTGATATACATGCACATGTACTTATGAACTAAAGCAAAAAAAATGTCGTAAAGCATACAAATCTATATACCTACGTGACTCGTGAACAACCTGCTTTTGATGCTGCATGCACCAATTGTGTAAATAAATACTTTACATTTCTTGTGAAGTGCTCCATCCCGACAGGCACTGCACTTTAAACAGACTTTTTGTAACACTGATTCTTTTAAAAACGAAGAGTAAATGGCTTTTCATCTGATTAGTTCCCCTTTCACTCTCATTACCACCCCGCTCTTTGTAAACGTTTCATCTTTTAAGCATACAAATGTTCCACACCTAACAGCAAAGTAAAAATAACCGAATCCTCTATTTTAAGCACTTTTTAAAACACAAAGTTCTTTTATGCGTGCATATTGGCAAGCTACTTTACACTATATTGTCTTGATCTTACCGTACAGAGTACTATAGTAGTGACATCATCATCACACTACCAATTATTGTGTGCAGACGTGAATGTAACTTGGTAGAACAGAAAAACCCTTTTCCGTCTACCTTATTAACTAACGGCGAAGCGGAAAGACGTGTAGTAATAAAACACTACAACTACTGCTGCTGCTAAAATCAGCAAGAGAGGAGAAAAGCTTTTGAGAATAGTGGTGGTGGTAGTAAGGCAGTAATGGTGCTAATATACTAATGGTTCACTCCCTGGAAAGTGTAATGCCAGAAAAAGGAGTGAGTCCTCATTTCTCTGCACCATCGGTAAGGACACACGAAACACTTTGAACTGAACTGAACGACTCATGCTTAAATGAGCTTTTGACTGGGTAGAAAACGGAGAAAGCACATACTCATATGCTTACGCTCACAATGAAATTGAACCAAGAATTAGTTGTATTATTGTTAAAGCAAGAATACATTGAGTGACTGTGAGTGAGTAAGTAAACCTGGTGTATAAAGCATAAACATACATAGACTCTCCGTTTTTTTTAGAGATGTGTTGGTTTTGTTGGCGAATAGATATACTAGCTGTAGCATCAGTAGTGGTAATAGTATAGCGGTGTGTGGTAGTGAAAGTTAGTAATGCCAACAACAGAGGAAAGAACTCTTTTGCACTCAAAAGTCTACTGTACATGATTTATGCACTTTATTATCCGATTTTGAATTTACCCTTTCCACTCTACTAGCTCACAGGGATAAATCAGTTAAAAACAGAGTTCTGGCATCTCGTCTTTCCTTGTGTTTAACTACCAACACTGCTCACAGGAGCCCGGAAACACTCTAATAGACAGACATGTATAGACTGACTAGAATGGGTTTCGTAAAATGGAAAAGAGTATGTAATCTATGTGTACTTGCAGAGAAAAAAAATACTCAAAGATGGGAGAGTGTAGGTATACAACACTTACATGATATGTGAGTAATAATATCCTCAGGTTTTTTTGGAGATTAGTATTACTAAAAAAATTTATAGCACAGCTCAGTATACTGATTTACAGGAAGCTTTAGCTGCTGGTTGCAGTGGCCTTAGCAAAAAATGGAAGCAGGCCTACAAGTCTGCAACAATGATATGCGTACGTACATTCTACTTTACAATACATTGCTCATACCATGACCATGCCCCAGAAAATGGCAACCTTAGAAAACGTTCCCAAAAATGTTTTCCGTGCCAAAAATCGCACTGGACTTTACTGGTTTACATACTTAACAGCATTCCCTATACTAATAATACTATAGGTTCCATCTTTTCCTAACAAAAAATCGTCTTGAATAAAGCTGAAAGAAAAATACAACGAGAGGAGGAAACCTGATGCTTGGGTTAACATGATGTACTTCATCATCGCCACCCAAAGAGCCTAAAGCCCTTGGCCGGTACGTGCTAGAATGCATATTGGACAAGGATGATGTTGATGATGACAGTCTTGGTATGTATCAAATCTCTTTCTCCGTTAGCTTTAGCTGATCCATTATTATGTTTGCCTGCAAAAAATTGCCGAAAAAAGGAACGCAAATGGAACATCAGGAGAGGTCTTCCAACTCGTGACTTTAACAACTAACCAGTGAAATATGTCTTTGTGGGCATAACATGGCCAGGCATTTTTTATTTTGATATGAAATATTTCCGAACAAAGGCAGATCTGCTCATGTTTGTGCATCTCTTTAAAAAGTAAGTACTTTCACGATTTGGCTAAAAATGGACTTCGTTTTCATCATTCGCTCAATTCTTTTTTGGCTAAATCAAAGCCTTTTTGAGATGGTTTCTAAAATTAATGCAAGCAAAGATACTGTTGCACCGTTTGGTTTAGACAGACAGAGTCGTGCACGGATGGTCACGAGTCAGAGAAAAAAGCTACATTCCAACTTACTTGGGATTCATGAATAATAGGACTGCATTCCGTCTGTATGGGTATCTAATACGGTAACTTGACAATACTCCCCATTATTAAACGCCTAAATGTAAATAGTATTGTAGCAAATATAATCGAGTAAAAGTGCAAGCTTTGCAAATTCGCAATCCAAGCATTTGTTGTCACCTAACGAAACTGTTTTTGTGTGATGTGGATTTTTAAAGTCATTATTTACCTATTTTCCTTTCGCCAATGCTGGCAAGATGGAGTAAAATGACAAGAAGATGAAAAATACAATTTCCGATAGTTGCATTTTGCTTTACTTGCATATTTCACTAAGACAGCAGTGTGGCGGGGTGACATAAGCATTCAAATGTCAACTATTTGAGAATACAACACATAACAAGTAACATTGCTTGCATTACAGAAAATTCAGGCATCAGCAAAATTTACTTTTATCAAAGTTATTTTCCATGAATCGTTGTTTTTTTGCCGTTTTGTATGAAAATGCCTCTTGACAGAACGGATCGAATTATTTTGTAGGGAGAAATGTATGTGGCTAAAAATGCATCAACTTTCTCTTTTAAAAAAAATGAACTACAGAAGATAAATGTACATTTCACTGGAAAGAATGTATCAGTTCAACCTTCCTCATGCATGCTTTTATGAATCCGTTTAAAAAATTAAGTGTCCTCTTCTCCGTTTTACATGTAAAAATTGACAAGTCCTGAATACTTGTTTTTTTACTCAGGCTCTTTTCAACAAGCCACCGCCTAACTCAGCAGAAAAGAGAGAAAAGCGTACCGCTTTTTTACGTTTTCCTTTTGCCGCTTCAATGCTATTTGTTGCAATATGGGAGGCGAAGTTTTTTTTTCTCTCTGTCGTACCAATCAGCACTCTAAAATTGGAGCGAGTGCTACTGGAGGCATGAATTCTATTACTTTTATTATTATATTATTATCATTTTACTGTGAACTATAAGCAGAAGTTTTACAAAAGCATGCATATAGTATGCATGTCAATTGAAACTAGTGTATAAAGTCAAGCAACCCAACGAATAATTCTTATGCGTGTATGTATTTCTAAGAAAAATAAAATGAATGTACACAGGTACATGTGTACATAGACGACATAGACGACAGGTAGAGTTGCTGAGAATGAAAAAAGGAAGTTCAACTTGAGTGTATAAATAGAAGTTGGAAATATGCATAATAAAAATGGTACGGTGGGTTGATGATGAGAGCCGAGTCGTGAGTCGAATGTGATTGTAGTAATTCATAGAAGCCACCAAAGACAAAATTCAATTTGAGTGACTGTCGTGACCTCAAAAAAGGAACGATGAACCAAAGAATAGATGAACTGCAGACGTATGCTGGAATTCGAGTGAAGAAGCCAAAGGTCTTTGAAAATATACGACAAGGGAAATGAAAAGCCTTTTTAGTTCTTGTGCATATTGTTTTATCCTCTGTGATATATGCTATAATATGCATATAAGTATGTAACTTATCAATACTGTATTATAGGCAGCTTATCAACGATTTATAAGGTTCAATGAATCCGACGATGGTATTTCATCTGCACATTTTCTCACATAAATATTTTTCAATTTCATCTCTAAATTTGTTCTGCTAGACTAGGCAAATTTAAAATATATTTGACGTACATAATCATATATTGCTTTATCTTACTGCACATTTTCTCACATAAATATTTTTCAATTTCATCTCTAAATTTGTTCTGCTAGACTAGGCAAATTTAAAATATATTTGACGTACATAATCATATATATTGCTATATCTTTCAATCAGAGAAAATAACTCTTGTTGATAAGGAGAAAATGATTGCAAGGGTGTGAAGTAGACTTACGCAGAAAGGTTGTTGTTAAATTGTATGCAATTTCCCGTTTGTCATTGGCCTTACTAATAATAAGTTTGTACTTCCATTCTGCTGACATTACTACGGAATTACACTAAGAACATTTTTTTCTCGAGTTCAAGCTGCAGTTATAGCTTCCAGTGGGAGTAGAGAGTATTTTGAAACTCGGCATATCATGTTTATTTGAAGATGTTAGATAATAATGTTAGACACTACTAAATTGTTACCAACTCTGAAAAAGTAAAGATAAAAGTGTGCTGAGAGGGTTAACCGTAAATGTCCATTATTATTTGTGTAGTCATGATCGTGCTAAAGCACAGTTGTATTCAAGTACCAAAGCAAAGAAAGATTGTATCTCTCCTGGAATCTCATTTGGTACTAAATGGATAAGTTTGTCAAGAGTCCAGAAAGATTGCAGGATCCTTGCTTGAAAAATAGTGCTTGTGGCGTTTGCACGTACGTCTCTAGCACAATATCACATTTTGTACATAAACGTTGTTCAAAGCACAAGAAATGATCCTCGAACCAATTTCCGGCGGTGTTCAGTGGAGAACAACCGGAATGCAAAATGGGAAAGACCTTAAAGAAATTGAGAGAAAGATTTACTTATGACTGACTATGAGTATTCACACCATACATTCTCCTTTGGTAGTGTTTAAAAAAATGTGAAGAACTGAAGAAAAGGAAGGGGGATCGCTGTTTTCGACACAGGTTCAAATTATACATAATTGACGCAGAGTTTTCCCACTTGTATACATTGCTATACATTGACTTTGTGTGAGCACATCAATCGTACTTTCAAATATTATCTTGTCTGATCATATTTTCCTGCTCTATGTACACTTGCGTGTGTATTTTTTACACTTTCCATTAGAAACTTGTTAAACCGCATTTTGTTTGCCTGTTCTACCATATAACTACAAGTTGTAAATCACTGTGCTTATTTGTACGGAATAAAACACATTTTTGCTATACATACCTGGCAGTAAGATACTGTAGAAAATATTCATCAGCGAGAAAAACTGTTTACTGCTTTTAAATGGAGTAATTTTTAGTTCATTCGAACTATTCTGTTCACAATTTGATGCTCAGGAAGATAAAGTACCTATGTACATGCATACCGTATTCTCGCTAAATATAGTTCCTGCCATATTGTAGCTCTCTTCTTATTGCAGCTCCTATCGGGAGCGAAAAAACCAAGTTTTAGCCCCTCTCCTCTCCCATTATAGCCCCTATAAAAATACTAAACAAAGCGTGAAGAGCAATGGAAAGGATGATCTGTTGGACGTGCTAGGTCGTATGTGCAACATGATTGATTTTTAAGCAAATCCAATGAATTTTTCGAAATGTTGACTGTTTTTGTACATAATAATTAATTTTTTGTACATTTTGACTAATTTTTTGCACATATAATCATAAAATATTGTAGTCAACTGATGTTGGGAGGTTGTAGACGAAGTATTTTTATCAAATACCAGTTTTTAGCCCCTCTCCCATTGTAGCCCCTCTCCTAAATTTCAATTTTCGTGTTTTAGCCCCCCCCAATAATTAGAGAGAATACGGTACGTATAATATGGTGAAGTATGTTTCCAAGATTGGCCTTTCGTATATATTCTATTTTTATTCACCATTTTTTCCTGATCGAAGTATTCTAAGATGTTAATGCAAGTAAAAAGAGAAAAGGTCTAACGGCGAATGAATACAAATCAGCTTTGACGGTTTTTGGAGAAATGAACTCTATTCCGATGTACAATTTGTCAGTAAAAAGGTTTTCTTTCCTCTTCATTTCTTTCTTTCTCTCAAACCACAATCATATTATTATCATGCTACTTCAGCCAAAGAAATATTTTCATTTGCAGCATACACAAAAATGGATAGTGTCTGTGCTAGTGTAAAGCCTCCAGTTATCTGAAGAAATGCAATGATATGAGAAAATCAGTGGTAGTAACAAATTTTCACTGTCGTGTGGTTCGTAAGCACCTTTCACAGAAAATGCCAAGAGATGTGTTCGTATTCTTTGAGTAGAAGAAGGTAAGGAATTTTTTAAGCCCATGCTCAATTTGTAGTAAAGAAGTGAGTTCATCGAAAAGGGTAGGGCGGGTAAGGACTCACCACCATCACCCAACATAGCAGTAGTGTGGCAAGTTCTCTATTATGCAACTGGATAACGTGACAAACATAAGAAACATCTGAGATTTTCCTTTCCATTTTCATCTTTACTCCATGTGTGCCTTTTCGGCAGTTAAAAGAGTACAAACTATGCTGTGGTAGTACTACATATGCGTGTATCAATGTACCCATTCCTTGTGCCTACCTTGTTTGAATGAACAATTTCTTCAATTGGAAAGCTGTTGATGACAGATTTTGCACAAAAGAATCAGACGAAAAACCCCTGAACTCAAATATAAAGCTAAAAAAACGGAGAGTTGACAAATTGAGAAACGCGCTCTTTATACCAAATTTTGATGAAGTTTAGGCATACTCAAAAGGAACTAACCACACAAAATCTTATTTTTGTAGAAGAGAATAGGTATACAACCCCTGCATTTTCTTGTAAAAGCAAAGCAGTTAAACAGCTTTTTGTCAAGATAATGAAAAGTACAGGACCAAGCGAAAAATACAGGTCGGTAAAATGAAAAGTGCTTTGAGTCACTTTTCAGGTTCGTAAATGACAATTTTGTTGAATACTACGTAGTGGATTTGCTGGGAAAAAAAATTAGCAGTTCGTTAAAGATGGTTATTTTACGGGTAAAAACTTAATTGTTTTTTGAAGACTGAATTAAAGTAAACCAGGGGCAAAGAAAAAAACGGCAAGATATTCCCATGTGTTTTGAGTTTTTCCCATTCACAGTATGCAGAAGCCCGTGTACTGAGAAAAATCAAGTAGGAGCAAGAATAGCAACATTTTCATTTTATTTATGATGGAACATAATATTCTCAACTTGGGTAAGTACGGTAGATACAAAGTAGTAACATAATATTATACAAACACGTACGTGTTGCAATTTCACAATCACATGAAATTCATTTGAGGAAGGAAGGAATGAAAACTTACTCACTTGAGATCCAGCCAGGTACTTTTGAAACGGCTGCAATAGCGGCTATTTGCTCCTTCATCCTATACTTTTGCGGTATGCCAGTGTGTTCCTATTTCATTTAATTTTCTGATGGAGGAGGAAAGAAATACGTACATATCCACATGAGTATCGGTACCTGCACATTATTACAACAGAGCTGATTGCGAATAATGAAAAGGGAAATGGTTTTCTTGATATGTATGGAGCCGAGAGCACGTACAAGATGTGTACCTACCTGGTTTTCCCAGTAGAGCACCAGATGCTGGAGTATGGGATTTTGTAAGATACTGCTACTACCACAAAATGAAAGAGAGAAAGTGGAGATGTTTGTGAGCTCCTTCAGGGAGCACTCAAAGTACATTTATTTTCAACCTCACGAACAACGCTCACATACAAGGGTAATATACAAATGTACGTGCATTATTTTCACTTCAGAACAAGAGATTATAGGTGAGATGGTGGGAGTGAATGACCGAATGAATGAAACAAAAAACAGAGTTCACCCACAACACCGCCGGTTTGTGGTGATCTGGTAAAAAAGTAGTGTAGTAAAAGAGCTAAAGGCTTCAACATAATGTACATGTTCGTACAAATGCATGATAATATGCATGTATGTATGTATGTTACGCTGCAACAAAGTGAAAAAACTACTGGATTATGATGATTACACCTTTTTTGTATACAACTATTTTTACTGCCTTGGGCAATTTTCCTCGTGAAATGGATGATGCACGCCTGCTCCTCTTCCCTTAATGGGGTAAATCCGGCCCTTACTTCCATTTGATGATTCCTATCGTCACGCTCGGATTATTATACACCTTCACGCCTTCGGATTTCCTACTCATCTCATGCGGCGGTGAGCAGCCATCAATACTAGCCATTTGTCCAGATCCCAATCTCTTGGCTGAACAATTAACTCACATTGAGCTGGAACGCCTTTCCCACATTGGACCAGAAGAATTTGTTCAAGTAAGTGTTGCAGTTTTATCAAATCATTGTTTTGGCCTATTTATAACTTTGCTTTTACTACTTACTTTAACAGCAAAGTTATATTTTATTATTATTGTTATCAAAGCGAGACTAGAATTTTTCAACAGTGAGCGTAGCGTTTTCTTTTGACCTGTACCATCAATAATTTTAGTTTGTATTAACGTGAGCACTGTTCAATGTTCAGGAAGGCGGTAGCTTCCTCTTCTAAGTGTAAGAAAGAACGTGTTACTGTAATAAAGCAAAGTTTTTAGTAAATTCAACCATTGCTGATTCTCATTTTCAAATTAATAATTTTCTCTAATAAATAATTTCAACCCTCAAAGCAAATACTTTTATGCTTTTTACATTATGAAAATCATGATTCCATGCAATGTTAAAGCACAGTTCAAAGTTTCGACACGAGAGAATCCCGTTTTCTTTCATATCATTAGTTTAACCGTTTAGTTTAAGTAGGTATTAACTGAGCAAAACCTAAGTTTTCAATGAAGCTATACCAATTTTCATCCTCTGAATCTGAGTTTGTATCTGAATTTGAAAATGTACATACTGTGTAGGTATTTGTATTGAAAGGCATGTACATTTTCAATAGTTCAAATTATGTGTACTTGTAGTACGCGCTTCTAGTAATGTAAACGCTACGCGCTAAGTCAAAAATATAAATATAATCATAAGAAATAATGAGCATTCAGAAATGAGCTGTACTTTTGTTATATTTATATCAATAAAAAATAACTTTTCTTTTGTATATACAATTTACAACTGCTCGCTTTCCCCTTTAGGAGACAACAAAGTATTATTTCTATCCGGCAAGCTGTAATCTATTTATAGATTCCTTCAACTACGGCAGGATGTATGATTATGTTATTCCGCTTCGTTTGTTAAGAAAAGTTTGCAAATTTTCTCCAAGAATCTCTTCGTTTCGTTTCACAGGCATAAAGTTACTAGAATGTTTTGTTGTAGAAATTCGTAATGTGATGTGATGACTTTTATGCAATATTAATGATATATATCTCTTGAATGTTTTCCTTGTTGTAAGATACTCACAGTTGCTTTTTCGTATGTTGTATCTGGATTAACTTGGAATTTTTTAGGCATTCGTGAAAGAAATTGGAACTGCGGGAGCTACAGGAACGACCAGCACTGCTCCGGGAAACAGTAATTCTTCGATAACTAATGGGATCGGTGGAGGAGGTGCAAATGGAAGCATCAGCGGAAGCACAGTAAGTTCCAGCAGTGATGGACGACCTGGCCCCAGTAGCTCAACCCCATCAGCTACAACAAGTGGTGCTAACAAAGAATCTCGCAAAGCTAGGAACCTGGAGTCGTATGTCAAGTGGTTCAATCGTCTTTGCTACATCATTAGTTCTGACGTTTGCAAGGTATGTGATTTGCCAATAATGAAAATACATAATTTTATAGATTAGATGATTGCATTTTGATGGAAAGGAGCATTAATTTGCAGTCCTGAAAACAGCCAAACTTTATAACATGTACAATTGCAGTGTGTAAACAGGACTTTTTTTCTAATTTGACTTCAAAAACATTTTTTTTATACTGCAGCTCCTCACACACGACACACATACTAATATGATGATAAAAATATCTCGGCAACGACTTTCCCGAAACGGTGTATCTTAGGCTTAACAATTTATATTTGCATTTTGTATCTTTTCTGAATAGGATTACTCGAAAATAATCACATGCAAAGGTGAATAACGAGTTTCAGGGCTTTGTTATGCACGCACAGAAAGCATGTAACAGCGGCACAATAATAATTTACGTCACGCATTCATTTTCACGTCCTCACCAACTTGATAATGGATAATCGATGGGGAACAGCAGAATACAGGAAAAAAAAACATTTTATAGAGTCTGATAACAAAATTCAGTATGGTGATCATTGCATTTTGTATGTGTGTTGTGTAGTAGCACAGTTGTAGCTGTAATGACTTTGGTTCTCAGAATTGCTACGTGTTTTGTATAGAGCAAACCTTTACGAATCTCATGCATAAAAACTGCGACTATGCATGTGGGGAGTGGGAATATGGAGGTTACATAATAGAAGCGAATGAATGAAGAGAAGTGATGTATTGAGAGGCTTTTCAACATATTGCTAAAAAGGATTCTTGGGTGATGTAGCGGGAGTATGTAGCAGTGGGGTCGTTAAAAAGGTGAACATGTGTTATTGGCTCACTCATAACGGCTGCCACTTGTTCTCTTTAGGAAATGTACTGATTGCAAATGGTGGTGGTGGTGGTAGTACCATGTCGCCAACTTCCTTGATTTTCAATTCCTTGTACTTGCTTCCATACTATGTGCATTTGAAGTATATGTATATAGTCTCCTACCTACAATGAAACATTGTATGCGACATTGAAGGAGAAGGTTTGACAATGAGCGAGAATGGAGATCGTTTTTTATTTCTCTTTTTTATTTTCTGTAAACTTTAAGGATTTATTTATGAATGGTATGTTTAGTCGTTTAACTATAAAGCCAACAAAGGACAAAAACAACTCGACTGTAAAGTGCTGTATTTAGATACATTTTTACAGTAATCTTGTTAGTTTTTCAGCTAAATGCATCCATTATTATTAAATACCGCTAATGATGATTATTATGAAAATGAGCATAAGCTATTTGTAGGTGAAGAAAATGTTGATCGAAAGACATAATGATAATGAGTTACTCACCTGGAGCATGTCGACATTTTGAGCAATACTGCAGGGTCTCATTTACAAAGAAACAATATACATGACTATTTTACTTTGTATAGATTCGAGCAGAGCTTAGGTGAAGTAATCCCAAAGAAAATGAAACTTCAAAGGGTAAACTTTTGATGTTTCAAATGTAAAAAGACAGGAAATGAAAGACTGGATTGGAAAAGAGGTTGTGTAAGGTTATGTTGGCTTTCAAAATTCTACAAAATTACTTGCTGAATTGCCAACAATACTACTGTATAGCCCCATGCGCAGCACAAACAAAACAGGGTTGGTTAAAACAGTTTCTTTGATTTTCTACCATGCTAGACTGTGTAAGAAAATGATGGGCGTTTTGTACAAGCTGGTAGGATCGACTGCTAATAATTTAGCGCTGATCGTAGAACCGTTAACTTATTTTTCTGAGAATTGTAAACGAAAACTGTTGCCAAAAGTAAAAAAAGCAATCCAAATCAGACGGAATGTTCCGGTGGTCGTCACACATCACAATTCTGATAATTCGAAGGCATGCAAAATTAAAAGGAACCTTTCAGTATATTTTTCAATTGCTACAATATACGCACTCTTTAACATACACTGAAAGTTTTTTAAAGAAAGCAAAAATAGATGGAGTTCCGACCCCTCAAGCAACCATTCCAAGCATCATCATATAAGTGCAACTACAGCAGACCACAAATAAATAAGTACGAGTCTGCAAAGTGATATATTATGCCATAGTTAGTAGTAGTAAGGAAACAAGATGAGCTCACCAATAGGAGCATGTACAATTTTTTTTACAAAGGAGAAAGTAAAATAAGCACAGACAGAATCTCATTATGAAAATCAGTGAAACATAGAAAGACTGAGAAAACGAGAGAGATTATAATTGTCTGAAATAAACCTGGTATATGTATGGAAAGTCGTATAACTGTGCACTGACTTATGTATGTATGAGTAAATGGAACTACCCACATTAAAAGGATGTGTACCAGTACCAATGTACCAGATGCACGTATTTAAAAAAATAAATGTGCCTGCTCCAATATTTTCTATATTTCAGGTCGTAGATGATATATCGTGCGCTATGATTATGGTCGTCGTGCTTGTGGTGAGAATTGCTGGCAGCCTCTCAAAGTTCTCATAAAAATGCTCTGGGATTCTTCATCCCCGCACATAAAATAAAATACCTTCCAGCTTTTAAGAAATAAATCTTATTGCAATTTTATTGTAATTTGGCCATTTTCATTTTTATGTCCTAATAACGCTTCCCATCCCGGTCTAAATAAGAAACTCGTATTTATGATAACGGTGTAGTTTGAACAGTATATAGGCATAAGTTGTACCGTAATATGTAGCTGTGTGTAGCGTTTTTTGTACAACAGACGCAGACGCTTGTACAAAAACTCGTAAACATGAAATGGTCTTTTTCTCTTTTTTTCCTCCAAACGCTGTTCTTGTTTTCACACGATGAATGTTGCTTTTTTATTTGCAGGCGGGTAAGTGTATATTTCCTGTCTTGTTTACATCGTTCTGCTGTTTCCTTCATAGCAGATACAGATAGGTATATTATGTCATCATAATGGCTGCATGCTTCCAGACCTTTTGGTCTAACTGTTCCGTCAGACGTACTGAGTCATTCTTTTTATTGTGATATCGGATATACTTACATTCATATGTACATACTTCAAACAACAGCGGTGGTTTATATGAATCCAGTAACTGCTACATTTCCGAGTATTATATTGCCGATTGTTATTCTTTTGATAAAAACGAGTAAATGCTGTATTACTTACAAAACACGTCCAACAAAGGAAATAAGGGATTACTTTTCCTTTCATCTGTGTGTATGTGCTTAAGGCAATTCAATACAAAATATTAAGCATGGAACATTGTCATTTATAAGACGTGCTAGTTTCTGTGGTGTGTAATTTTCCGTCATGTACCCTACTTTTTTTTTAAGTCTTATTGTGTTCCCATCTTTTCATCCCCTTTTCATAATGTTCATGTTTTGTAAGGGGAACATCTTAAGAAGTCATTGTATGTTGTCCATTTCATTCCCTTTCTGTCTTACAAGATTTTTCAGCAGGGCTTTCTCCAGCATCACCAACAACAATGTCTCTCTTTTCAAATACGTTAAGGAGGTGCGTTGATTTCTACCGCGAAGTAACGGTCAAAAATAGTTCAAATGATCAACAATGCTTTGTAAAGCTGGTGAGTGACGGAAGCAATCTGTTTTTGTCGGTGTGGTGCAATCAAATAATTTTCAAAAAAAACCTACCGTAGATTTTGGATCAACTTCTTATATCTTCCAAGGCAAAAGGTTAGACACGCATAATATTTAAATTTCAGTAATATATACAATTATCTAGTATTTGAATTTAGGCGATAAGTTGACCAGGCACCTCTTTGCATGTTAACTCACCTCCTCCGGTGTCTAAAATCTCCTCCAAGTCATAATAAAAACTCCCCATTCCTATTTTAACGGGATGGTAATCGTTCAGGACACATTTCGACTAAGTGGATAGTCAATTAGTGCAGGTTTTAATTTTTAAATGGCTTATCAATTTTATGCTCATCTGGCAAAATTATTGGTGTCTTTATGGCATTGGCATGTTTGTTTGTCCTACACTCCAACACCATTTCATTGTAGATATTTCCGCAACTTCATTATATTCTAATAGATTTGTCTTGTATTGTGCATAGTGTTATTCTCGTAAGTATATACACCAACTTCTGCTTGGGGTTTCGATTGGCTAATGAGCACCAATGAAAACCAAATTTTTGCCGTTTTCATACTAAACTACCGCGAAGCTCTGTTTTCTGTTACTTTCTGCATAGAGTAGATATGCATCAACCGATTCAACAGATGATGTTTGTTGTCATTCTATTCGACCAATCAAAATCAGTCACTAATTGATGTAAATACTGTATTTTTGGCCGTTACATCGCGTCGACGCGTGTCCTTAAAAATTTGTTTGTTTGCAGGATCGAATCGTGAAGCGTCACTTTGTAGGAATCGATATGAATGAGCCTGTAAGTAGGTCGATTAGTCAAAAATACAAAAACGCTGCGTCATGGCACTCCTCTATGGAAGTCGACAATATTTTTGATCATAAATGGCATGTCATTACCAAACATGTAGTTCAACCTAGTTTTACAGACATTGAGCAAAATCCTAGATGTAGGTCTGCCAAGCTAAGATGTGCTTCAAAATCTGTGCATTTCCAACACGGTAGTTAAATAAAATAGTATATACTACAGCCAATAAATAGTATTTCTTTTATACTACCTGCGTTAAAAGTCGTTATTTTGTTGCTAAATATTAATTTTTGTAGTTCGTTGGAAAAAGTTTTATGAAGACGAAACATGCATATCTACTAATTTAGTTTTTAACTGTTCAACACATTGAAATGATTTTTATTATATCACAATAGAGTTGTACTTTCAATCCGTTTTACTCGTTTTAGTCTTAAACTTGGAATATAGTTTATACAATTTGTGTCTCCATGTTCGATGGGTTACTGCTGTTTGCGTGAAAAAGTATAAAAATAGGAACACCCAGTTCTCTTGACCTAGGAAAGGTGAAAAAAAATTCTAGTAGCAAATCTAGTGTTGTTACTACAAACATGACAACATTTCCACTTTCTCACCAAACAGTATCGTGAACGTTTTTAAAAATGTACTCACGTCGTCTCCATAATATTGATCCGAAAGACACTGCCGCCTCAAGGCTTCCACAGAAAATTGAGCTATTGAGTATAGACATGGCTGCCAGTGGTACGGTTACAATTGGCTCTATAACAAAATCCCAATGAATCTGCTCCATTTTCTGTACACCGCGAAATCATAAGATATTCAGTGTAAACTTCAGATACAGTCATTCACATACCTAATTCAAATCGCTCATGCTTTTTTTTGCAAATATTAAAGAAATTACCATTCGTTTATCGATTTCCCTTTTGATAACACTGCCTATTCTTTCTATTGTGATTCCTACGAAATTCAACGCTGTCCAAATAAACACTTCAAACGAGAGACTGTGCCAAATGTAAACATACACGTAAGAAACAAAAGACGCCATTAGTTTTTGAATGTCGACAGGTATTTTCTTGGTTTCCTCTTTTTCCTGTATATATTTCAGTGTGGGAACGTATATATATCTGATAGGAAAAAGAAAAAAAAAATGTTTCATTTTGTTTGCCGTTGCGTTACAGTAAGTTTGAAATGGTGTACAAATTAATTTTTAGATAGATGTCCAGTGTTCATTCCTGTCTACCTGACTAAAAATCGGTATAATCCTGCATCAAATTCTCGCCATAACGCCGAATAGCGGTGCATATGAGAAGGACATGTTGGTAAAGAAGGCATTTCCATCCCTTCAAACTCAGCTATCGCAGTTGGAATGCCGTAAAGTACTTTATATTTCATGGCAAAAAATTGTCCTGTAAGTGAAATGCAAAATGTCACAATTTTGTACTAAATAATATACATAGAACGAGTATGAAATTTTTTAAAAGGTAGAAACAAGGTATTATCAAAACTACCTAGCCAATATATTGTCCCACACACAGCCCATAAGCTAAGATGCCTATGAACATTAATTGACATTGATAAGGCACGGAAATAAAGGAAGTGCAAAACTATCTCGTTCAACAAGATAATTAATGAGATTCTGGCAAGTTTCTTCAGCAAAGTTACAAAATCTAACGACAAATCTCGTCTTTTCAAGGCATCGATGTCTCTGTTGATCACCTATGGAAGAGAAATACGGGAAATTAATAGAAACCAAAACAGAGGACTCAGAATTATGTATTTGCTTGTGCAATCTTACATTTTGTTCAAAACTTTCGTACGTTACCAACGGACCTGAAATTGCCAGTGGTAGGTAGAAGCAATAACGAAACAAATTTAATAGATACTCTAACCCAATCGTATTATCACCGACACTATCCCATACATCGTAGCAAAAGCTAATACATCGTGCGTAGTTCCATGCTGAGGTAATGACGAAAAAGTATTCAGAAAAGCTATTTGTTGGAACAAACATCTGTAGCAAAGAAACGGTAACATTTCTATTTTAATTGAATAGCTCAAAACAAAAATATTATTTTGTATTTCAATGCAACCAGTTACCAATAAGAGAGGCGAGTTTAAGTTGAAAATAAAAAATACAGTTGCTGTCCAAGCAATTAATTTATTGCGAGTTCTCGCAATCGTCCAGTACACTAACGGTTGAAGCAACATAAATATTGTTGGTAAGAATCCCACAAGTTCCCAGAACATAATTACAGATAAACCCAAAGAAATGAATCTCCATTCCTAAAAGAAGAAAATAATGAATGACTGAAAAAATGAATGACAAGCCTCAGGATCTAAGCAAATCCTTATGTTAGTACTCATCATAATTAAATATTTTAGCTCTATTGTTTTTGTACCTGATAGAGTACTGGTTGAACAATTCTAGACATGACAGCATAAAGACCATACCAAAACCACAGTCTTGTAGTATAAACGAATGAAAACATTTCCCATTCGTAGTCCGTAGTATCTTTTCCCCTGTTAAATAATCCACTTAGCAGACTTGGGTTCATTACTGGGTCATTGAACCAGTGGTTCAAGTGTTCTAGGGAGTAAGGGTTTTATTTAATCATTATCATACATGAAACTCAGTGGCATCTAATATCATTTTAGAAAATTTAAAATACCTTCGCACGCTAAGAAGACATGATAAGTAGCATAAAATATCGATCCCGTCCACACAATAAATGAAAACAGTCGTACACTTAAAATCGGTAAGAGTATAGAAGCCTCTGATTGCTCGAATATTTCTTGATACATATTCTTGTCTGTAGATTCTTGCACATTTGAAGGCTTTCCATTTTTGAATGCTTTGTTATTGCATGCTCCAACTGAACCATTTTCTCCAGGACTTTTCTTTTTTGGATCAAGTTTATTTGTAACATGTTCTTTGTTCATTCTGTCTACAGAAATAGCGCTCCTGGTAGCGTGTTCGTCTTTCATGATGTACATAACTGCAAGTTACATCAACCAATACTTTGTGAATACATGGAAAATACCGAAAAATTCATACGATTTCCATTACAATATCTTGTTTCAATTATTACCTAAATGGACCCTATAGCCTGTGGAGTATGGATCACGGGGATCACCAAATCCTGCTTAGACGGTTAGACACAATAACAAACGATCCAGTTTTTCTTCCTGCCACTGTTTCCAATCAGTTAGACTTCGCTTCATATTCATTCCATGAAAGACACAATAACAAACGATCCAGTTTTTCTTCCTGCCACTGTTTCCAATCAGTTAGACTTCGCTTCATATTCATTCCATGACAATTGAACACGTTCCACTAAAAACCAAGTCACAAGTAGGAGCCCGCTGCATGGAAAAACCCAATTTTAGAAATCATTGAAAGAAGAAAAAAACAGAAAAAAACGTATCGTGTCGGTAAAAGAAATGAAAAAAGCAGCAATGGTTTTTTATAGACAAGTTTAGTTTATAGCATTTAAGCATGTAAAAAAATATTCTAAAACTATCTATTGAGTGTTGCAACTGCCTGCACTATACATAATACATGCTACAAAACATTTATGACACTGACACTTTGAAAATAAGTTGCTTTATGAGTAAAAATGGATTATATTATGAAAGAGTATAATTATCATTTAAAATGAGTCGCTTTTTCTGAATACGATATTTTCACATGATATATGAGATTAAAAATGTTTGAACTATGAGTACATACACAATTTGTGAACTCATTAGTATTCAATTGTAAACCCATTTTTCCCAAAATTATGTTCAACCTTCACCATCATCATCATTACTCATTCACCTACTAATCGTACAAAGTTATCTAAAGTACGTATGCATTTGGTTTTTTTTACCTTTAATTCACTTCACTACATACATGCATTTTAAGTATTACTTACCCCGAACGTACATCTCATGTTATATACGAACTTCTCATTTACAATACGTTGATAGGTTAGGTTAGGATAGGCTGGTTATTCAGGTGAAAAATTTTTAATTCTGAAAAAAATAACCTAAATCACCTGCCCTGCCTAAGTAAGTACTAAAAACTTATACTGACTTAATTCTAGTTACTTATTTGCAGAACATCATATTCGTGCATGAGCAATCGTTGAAATTAATTTTCTATACTGACAAACAGAATGGATTCGTTCTGATTCAGAACTTTTGATTGACGCTTTGCCAACATGCTTCTTCTCTGTTCTCCTTTTCTCTCAAGATTGACGATCTTTCATTGCGTTATATGCTACAGAAAACATTAATTCCTATTTCTAGTTTCGCCAACTGTGCTGCAATATAACTTTTCTTCACATGCATTGCCTCCAATTGAGTCACAAGTCCTAAATGAGTTTAAAATTTGAGGAATTTAGAATAATCCGATAAACTATACCATACTATAGGTATGATAGATAATCAAATATAATTTATATTATGCTGCCTGCCTGAAATTACTGTAATTATACTTTTACTTTAATGCCAAATACAATACTAACTTGGTCACAAAACTTGGCTTGAGATCTCTAGGCCATGAGTCATAGGTCCTTAATTCATAATTAATGATTCTACTTTGACTCACCTTTCCTGTTGTTCCCAAGTTCCCATTAAATAACTTAAGTTTACCCTAATGAGTTTCAAATTCTCAAGTCAAAACCCTCTAAAAACAGTTAAAAAGTGAATGAAAAGTCCGTTACAAAGAGAAGCCATTTACAAAAACGATGATACGCTTCCCACAAAAAAGGCAAATCAAATTTATGTAAGGGGATGATAAAGGCCGGAATGAGGGGTAGTTTACTTACATACATTATACACTACGCACACCAAAAGGTAAAAATTTAATATGTTGAGGAGAAGAGGTAGAGGGATAAGGATTCAGGGACAGGGATAGAGCCTATATGAAGTATCAAATAGGCAGCCTTCTTCCTCAAGAACTGAAAGAAACGCAAAAGGTAGCGTTTCTTTCTTCTTGATTTTATGGGGGAAATGATATGACTACTACTTACTAAACTGAAACTGCGTCTGTTTACAAACAAAAGCATCGAAATTTCATTGGTGGTGGTCAGCTCGCGCTTCGCTAGTATCTACAAAGTATCTTATCAAAAAGGATGATTGTTTAT
>JAHZMZ010000502.1:0-25033 GCA_027743805.1 Lepidocyrtoides sp. E14
CTTATGGTAGAGTATCTTTTGGGTAAAAGAATCAAGATAAATCTCTGTTGCTAATATTAAATAGGTAATTTAAATGCAAATACAACAACGTGGTTATTGTTATTATGTGCTAAAGCAAGAAAAAGACAATCTTGATGTGTGATTTCCCCATCAACACAACAAACTATTACAGTTTGACTATGTCTTCCTTCTACTACTACTACTACTACTATTTAAATACAGACAACAACACAGAGATGTGTAACAACGTAAGTGTAAAAAATTTAAGAGGATTTTTACGCAGTTTCGGTGGGTTTTTCTATTGTAATACAAATGTGCTTTATCTACAGTAAAGCTGGAATGTAAAGTGACGTCGATGATGTCAGTAAATGTGTAGTAGTAAACTTTATTTAGGGTCAGAGAATGAGAGCTATACGATAAGTTGGGTGATCTTACCCACGCAATGTGTATCTCCAGAAGGAGTAGTAGTACTGGGTTATGTGTTCACTATAACCATAAATGCATTGTCTACTACTGAAATGTGCTCGCTACACTGCAACATTTTCCCTCGTTCAACTATCCTCCATAATAATACATTCGACAACATATAATAATAATGCGTGGAAGTGAGCAGTAAGCCCAAAAGAAGAACAAAATGTAACTTTTTTTTGGTTGACTGTTGTAAATGATAGAGGTTCATATTATGGCTGAAACTGTAACTCTCGCACTCTCAGCAGCACCGAATAACACTCAAATAACAACCCCTTTCATTGCTCATTCGTAGATTCATACTAGTATAAAAAGAGATGCAGGAGATGTAAAGCAGAAGCGAACGAGTTACTAAAAATATATAAATTGTGTATAAGATGCAAACGGTTATACACACCTACATAGGGATATATGCATGTACTTCTTTGCAGTAAACAGAAATGTGAGCTTCAAACCAAAAATAAGAGTTTTAGCTGTCTATTGACATTTGTCTTGGTTCATTTTATGTCCCTTCATCATTGTTTTATTACCTTGGAGGGTCAAGTTGAGTCAAGTTTTTTTCAGTCATAGGAAAATCCTTTTCTTTTTGTATGCACAAGTAATGCAAGCTATACCCCATCTATATTTAAGCATGGAAAGATGTATCTCTTTTGAATGAGAGTATACGTATAATATATGGAATGTATGTTCTCAATGGCTTATGCATTGAAGGGAAAATTGTGTTGTGAAAAGAATAACTTTTTTTCTCTTTCTTGATACTACTCGCCAAAGACATTTTTTTATCCTTTTGCAGCTGAAAGAGAAGATTTTTGCTTTGCACGGTGTTTTTTTCTTATTTGGAGCTTTGGGAATTGGGATACTTTGTGGAATTTGGTAATCCTGCAAAGTAAGATGGTATATTTGACAGTGTTCTTGCGGTGAATGAATACTGCTACTTTTTACGGCGCGATAGAGTTAGTAGAGTGTAGCCGTAGTTTGTGAGATTTTGATGCTTGCCTTAAGTTGCCACAAACGCGACGAAATATCCAGAATAATGTACTGCCAGGGTACTTTTGCTTATTTGGCAGAAGTATACGAGAAATTAAGTATATTCACGAATCATCAAAGAGCATGCTCATTTTTGTCTCAATTTATTGGAATATATATACGTAGTTATGTAGTACACAGTTACTATATACATAGGAGTACTCAGAAGAATAATCTTTGAACGTCATGCTGCTATGAACATTGCATCGAACATTGAAAGTAAAAAGTTATTGTGCCCCAGCACGCCAGTAACATTTTCAAAAGATGCGAGTTAAACGACTGGAAAAAGAGGACGAAACGACGAAAGAGAATGCAAGAGGAAGGAGGGGAAAGGCAACCGTAGCAATAAGGGACGAACGGAAATGACAAGCCTGGTAATTTCGGATAAAGTTGTAACTGTCTTAAAAAACATTATTTCTTGGTCAGGGCGTCATAGTCTCAGGACAAGTTTTAGCCAATGGTTCCTCACAGTGCAAAACCGAAAACTCTTGACACTACTGCTACCACTACTAATATAGCCCAATATGCCCATTTCCTAGCTTTTCTTCTTGAAAGATATGTGTATATTCTTGCCTTATTATTAATTTTGAACACAACTTTAATTCTTCTACTAGTAGTCTAACAACAGCCGGAAAGGGAAAAAAGAAAAGTATAAAAACTATTCATATGGCTAGTCATAGACATTATGAATAGACCAAATCACTTTTTTGTGTATAAAGCGACCATTCTCAGCTTGAAGGAAACTGCTTATGATATTACTTTTTATCATCATCCTCAACATCGTGCATGCACAATGCACACACAACAAAAATAGCAGTCATGTTTGTGTGTGATATGATATGATGGTGGGTGGCTAAACATATTATGGTATGCAGTGATAGTAAAAAGCGATTCTGAAATTTTTCAGTAGTACAAAGTCCAAATGTATCTATCTATTAAGTATACTCCGGGATATTGTAGAATGAAAAAGGCAGCGGACAAGAAAGAAACGTTGAGAGAGAGACAGAGAGAGACAAGACAAAATGGAGAGGAGAAAGTGAAGCTCATTTCCTTGAAAAGTTTTCGTTCAACGCAAATGTTCCCAGGGAAAATGGAAATGGAGGCTGGGATTGGTATGGAATGACTGTTGGCATGAGCAAGAGCAGAAAATGCTAATATTCATTCGTTCCATTGCAGTTTCCAGGCACATTATGTCCATAAGAAGAAGAGAAGAAGATGAGCAAGGGAAAAAACAAGTAGAGGAAAAGCTTTCAAGCATACATCCTGTGTGTTCTTTTACCCCTCTAAATGCTACTTTATCCACTGTTTGAATGGAAATTTTGCCTTTCATAAATCCATATACATTCCCTTTCAAGTTGATATCTTGGTTGGTCTTATGACTTTCTCCATTCTTTTTACTCTCATTTTCTTTGGTAAATGAGGACCTTAAGAAGAGGATGATAATGGTAGTAGAGAAAAAAATGCATTCATGTCAAGGAATAAAGACTGTCTTTGCAGTTTTTTTTTCTAAAGAATAGTCCACTGTTCAGCCATACCATCTAATGGAAAAAGTACATAATATCTCTCTACCACTGGTATGTATATTACATTGTAAAGCTTCTTTTCTTCTGCCTCAACAGCTAAATGCTCTTAAGGCTACTTATAGAATGCTCTAATCTTTGGAGAAAAGCTCTATTTGGAATAATGAAATGGCTAGTTGAACAAAGAAAGTGAAAGAAAGTTTCTTCTTTTCTTCGTATCCCCTTGTGTTTGATTGTCAGTTATCTCCATCTCCGTCCTTTGTCCTCACTAAGTCCTTTTCCTCTTTACTTTAGGAATTAAAAAGAAAAAAAGAGCAACCTTATGTTTAGGACATTGTCTCATTTTTTTACGGAAAATATGAAGGATGAACGGATAAAATCCGCTTCAATTTCATTTGCTCGCTTTTGGCTCCAAACTTCTTGCTTAGTAAGCCTTGAAAAGTCCATTTTAAAGATGACAGGCATAATAAACGCTTGTTCAGTTTAGTGTGTCCTATTAATGTCATTTATTTTTGTAAATGGGAATAGCATTCAAGTTAGACCTATACAATTTCCTTTTTAATGTTATCATTACTTTTTAGAAAGAAGAAAAACTGATATGGAACGTTTTATTTAAGACATTCATCACACGACAATTTTTATTCCCCAAAACTGCTCTAGTATTCCATTACATTGGTCGTTTGTCTTGATATAAAAGCCAGAAATGTTGTACATTTCAAGAATGCACTACTGCTTCAACTTAGTTTGCACAGAGTGGGATAGACAGAAACGAGAGGTTATTTTAGCAGAAAGCAATTTAAAAATTGAAACGACTTGCTGCTGTACTGTTTAGTGTAGTAAATACTGAAATAAACGTCATTTTGTGTATGGGAAGGACATAAGTATGTAAATGACTAGAAAGAGAGAGAGAGAGAGAGAGAAATATCGCAAAAGTATACGATACGATATACATACGTGCCTACTTCATTTACTTAAAAGTATGGTACATGAGAACGTCGTCGTGGAGTACTGTGGTTTGTGTTTTATAGCTTTGCATTTCACTACACATCAGGTCGTTAGTGCCATCAAGGAAAATGCGTTCATTCATTTACTTCTAGATATTACTATTATTTTCTACATTTATATTCACCAAGAAGCAAAGGAAAGCCCCTCCATACCATCAAACGACACAAAGTCCAAAGCACACACTATTACCGTTAGTTATGCAATGCAAACACTCTTTTGCGTATATAAATATACACTGCTGCACATTTTGATATCACTATCGCTAGTGTACTAAAGGCCTCTAAAGTTTTCACATCATTTTACTCCCGGAAAGTAGACTAATTTTTTCTTAATGGCTTGATATCAGTTTCATGCCCGATATGAGCGGCGCACTCGAATGGCCATATAGGCATTTATATCTTTAGAAGAAAAAATAAGGAGAGGAGGAAGAAGGGAAATGAAACTGCATATAACCACGTCATGCGTTGCTCTGTTCCAATAATAATATTTTCTACTGTATAAACGTCTTCTTCTTGTTCACGCTAGTTACACCCTCCTTCTTGGTTTGCGCCTGTGAAAGAACGACCAGAGAAGTTTTTTTTCCTTCTTCTCTGTTACGACCAACTAAATGGCAGAAACAGGCATTCGTAATCGTAATTTATTCGACACTAACGGTCAATTAAGGCACACGGCTGGTGCTCATATCGGGAAAAAGTAAATGTGAACAGGCATTAATGTCTATTCTACGTACCACTACTACTGCTACTCTGCAACTTTGAGGAATCGAAAAGATACACTACAGCTATAGTAAAGAGAACACGCGTTCTGTAAAAATTGTATAAACAAAAATGTAAAACCTTCTTCCTCCCATATCATCATAGTCATCATGACCATTCCTTGTATAAACCATTTTCTCCCCGAAAATCGGTCTACTACAGCCCACTTTTCTTTTTTATACCAATTTCCCTGTTACTATTCTATAACGTAGTGTTCCAGCCGTTGTGTGCTGTACGTTTTCCTTCATTTTATACACCCTCTTCTTCCCCGAAAAATGTAATGCATTGCTTAATACTCAGTTCACGCTTTCTACTTGATCTCCTCTCTTCTCTATCAGAATTTGTGTATATGTTTCTTATATGCTATGGAATCGGTTATAATAACCATTTTCAAGCCTGCTAGTTGGAATAATAATGAGTTGAATGGATGATAACTTCTCCTCTCCCTGTTCCTTTTTTATATACAACAGCGTACAAATATATACAGAGTTTCATTTTTACTGCACAGTCAAGTAATTCAGAATTAACCAGAAGAGCATGAATGAGAATGTTCTCATTGTATGGAGATGAGGGTGATGACGAGGACGATGGGATGGAATGGGACTGCTCACATTACTACTCCAAAAGAGCCAAGAAAACATTTTTTGAAAGTAAAAGCGGTATTAGTGAGTTAAATATGCATCTTAGATGTGAAGTAGATCCCTACTCTACCCTTTTCTTGGGTGGTATAAAATAGTATTGATTACAAAAAAAAGTTTGTTTACGCATCAAAAAAAGGAAAGGGCATGCTTAATGCTGTGATGTCATTTTCTTTTAAATTTGATTAGTTTGGAATTAAATTTTTATGCGTTTTAAAATATCATCCTGGAAGTGGTCTCCTGTGAATTTAGAAAAAAACAGTTTTGGAAAAGGGCTTGTGTACATATGTCGGTACGGCTGACAAAAAGAGTAATATTGTACAATAATTACTTCATGTATTTTCATACGGGTTTTCTCAGATGGGTAACGTACTTTTATGCGAATTCTTTATGAACTCTGCCAGTACAGTGTAGAAAGAAATGGCACAAGTTTAATGAGTTGGAAAGCATTCAGTGTTTGTAGTCAAGCTTTTTACTTGTGAGTTTGTGTGTACTCCAGTAAAGCTCTTTAGGGATGCAAGATGAGAAAACTCATTTCAAAGAACCATCCAATCCTCAATCTCCCACTTGATTCATGGGATATATGACTATCATCAGTGGAAGTTACTAGCAGGAAAAGTTGGTAGAGTAGTACTTTACCTTATTATATCACAACATACATCGGCAGGTCGACGGGCGAAAGTTGCCTCTTTTCCTCTCATAAAGCTATAATATATAAATCTACCTAAACTACATATTTGATACTTATGAAGTAGGCATCCATATGAGTACCTTTATTACATTTAACCAGCAAAACTGATGGTGAGAGTAGTGCGAGTGCTGTTCATCCTCAAAAAAAAAACTTTTTTCTCTCTAAATTTTTTTTTTTTTTTTTTTTTTTTTTGCCTACTCGTTTTTCACTTTTTTCCCGTCATATCTTCATTCTGACGGCAGGAAAAAGTCAGAAATGAGTGAGAGAAAAAATCCTGAATGTCGGCAATTTTGCTCTTGTACCCTTACAAGAATCTTCATAATAGCCTCTTTCTCATACTTGTACTTTCGCATACTTTCTCATCATATCATGCATAGAACATGCACAAAAAAATTCAAAAAGTTTAAGCAAAAGAGAATAGCGGTTGGTCGTAGATAGGTTGCAGGTTTCCCAGTTATAAATACTGCTGCTCCTGCTACTTTTGCTGATTCCTTTTTTGCGGAGCAGTGTGGTTGGTGATATGACATGGCAGCAGATGCTACCCAATAGACATTCATAATATGATATTATGGAATGAAGAAAATAGTCAAGTCAAGTTGGTAGTGAAGCCAGCTAGCAGCAGTAGAAACATCAGATTATATCATACGAGCACTTTTTACATGTATAAAAAAGTACTCACTTCACTCAAGTCCATACTGCTCTACTCGACGTCAATCGACGGTCGTCAGTAAAAGAGGAAAAATGTTCGTTCAAAAAAGATATGAAGGCTGAAGAGAAGAGGCTATATGGAAGAAATGGATGGTGGAAAGAATAGATGAATGAGCTTTGAGATGGGTTGTTTCTCAAAAGAGTGGCATTAGACCCTTAGGAGAAATATTGGGCTCGAGAGAGCCATCCAAACACATGAGATTAGCCGGTGAAATTTCCAAACTATGCTCTTTTCTCCTTTCGTTTTTTTCCTCTTGCCTTTTTGAGTGCTAGTGCACATACAAGCAAACAGCGGTAGCGATTCACAAAGGAGATCATATTGGAATTTTTTACTCAAAATACACAAGCTCACTCACATCCTAATTTTTTTGGCTTGATGCTTTATCAAGTGTCAGAGCTTACGTACATTGTACGCTTAAAACTTGCTATCAAAACACAAATTTGTGTGTTTTGTCCGTTTAACAAAAAAAGTTCATAATACATACCATACATTTTACATCATATTTCAATTCATGTATTCATCATTCCTATGTATACAGGTTTTGCATGGTACATTTTATCGGCTACTCTGAGAAAATGCGACTTTTTACTGGGAAATGGTAGAGGTACCCAATGTACGTTGCACACAGCATTTCATCGTGTGATGTAAATGTAATATTTAAAAAAAATAGTATATGAGGTTCTGGAAATCTACTACACAACTTCCCTTTCCTGATAAGTAGTTTTATATTCAGATAGTCATCTATATTCCAGTCGTTTTCTCTATTTAAAAAGTAGTTGAAAACGAGTAAATGCTATATGGTTGTATATGATGGGAAGTGCTTAGCTTTTCTCAGCAGATTGTTCATAAATAGCTAATAAAACAGAACAGAATCCTCTCTACATTTACGACAAAGTGATGGTAAATTTGTGTCTCCACCTTTAGTTTTGGATGCGGTTGGAAAGCGAGAGGACTATTTTTAATTCATTTCGGATAAAGAAAGCCAGAGAAAATCCAGTAGCCTATAGTCTGTCACCGAAGAAATTAGTGTGTTTGGTGTGAACCTCATCTATCAGGTAGGCACCTCATTGTGAATTTATCTGTACAAAAACTAATTCCAAAGAGAGTACCATTATATTGTAATGATGATAAAGTTACACTCATCTACTATTTATTTGTTCTTTCATTGTCATATCACACATTTTTAGTTACACTGATGATACGGAGCACTACTTACACGGCATTCATATAATAGCAACTTCGTCATCATCATTATAACTCACCGGGACATACGACCACTTGTGTTGTAGAACAGTAGTAAATTGCAAGTAGTGACAATCTTTTTCTCTCATGCACCACAAAGATATGAGCAAATGCTGGAGAAAATAAAGAGGAAAAGTTTAGCTAAAGAACTATAATGAAGGGTTTTATACAAGCTATTCACACGATATCATCTTGTATGTGAGCTTTTCTCTGTTTTCACGTAGAGAGAGAAAAAAAAACGTTTCTCTCCCGTTTTCGTATTATTATGTACAGTGCGTTGACTATAGCATGTATACACTTGAGTTCTTATACAGCGGAGCTTCTTCAGCTCATAAATGAGAAGACCACGCACTCCTCTAACACGATAATCACTTTCCCCTTCCACTGCCTTTTTCAGTGGCACTCTAAATTCCTTGCATGGATTATTATATCTTTCACAACGGCATACACACATCTATTCTAGTTTTCCACAAAATACATGCTTCACATCCCATGAAATACCTTTTGCATATAGTAAAACCAGAGGTTGATGATGAGGATGATGATGATGATGATGATCTAGATGGGCTAGTATAGTATATGTACATATTTGGCAGCATGCGTATACCTAAACAAATGCTGCTACTGATAGAACATTATCCTATGATTTTGTTGTATTTCACCCCCAAAGTATACCTATTTGTAGCAGTGTTTTCATTCCTCTTCTCGTCCAGCTACTACTATACTACTGCTTCTGCTACGGACGTGTATTATTATTACACCAAGAGAGCAGTTCATGTTCTCTAGATTGGTTGTTTTGTGCGAACGTTAGGTAGTTTTTACTGGAAAATGTGGTTGTTCCACGAGCAAAAGAATGTACGTATATGGCCCACCATTATACTTCCCTGTTTATAATAGTTTGCTTCTTTATGTCGTATAAGTATATCCTGTATAACGAGTAATTTAAAAGTATATGTGTGTTGAGTAGACAAAACTGGATACATGAATGCACACTTTTCTTCTCCATAAACATACATTACCATCCAAAATGGAATTAGCCTATTTGAAAAGATGGGTTTTTCGTCTAATGGAAAATTCTACTTTGTTTTTCCCATTCTATTTATGTATACTACATTAGCCATGAACAGTGAAGAAGATGAGTAGTAGTAATGGTAGTAGAGGAAGAGGAAAATTCTACTTTGTTTTTCCCATTCTATTTATGTATACTACATTAGCCATGAACAGTGAAGAAGATGAGTAGTAGTAATGGTAGTGGAGGAAGTATAATAGTGAACCTCTTTCTTTTTTCCAGCGGAGAGAGGCAGAATGCTCAGTATCAACTTTTGAGCAAGTATGTTAAGTTGAAGTTTATCTATCTATGTATCTGGTCTCATCATCTTCATCGTCGTTTCGTTTTGCATTAATATTATGAAAACCGATGTAAATGGCAAAAGGAAGTTGTAGTACGACGTCGTTTCAGAGGACAAAAAAAGTTGGTATATATTCATAAGAAGCGGCAGAGTAGAGACATGCATGTGAAAGTTGTACCTATCATAATTGTAATAATGAGATGCTTGCGGCAAGGCACGAAATGTCGTTTCATTATCTCTCAAGATGCTTTCACGAGGAAAATGGCTGCCCGTCTTGGGGTACTAGTGCACTATGCTTTTGCTCGAAGGAACTGATATTATTCCATGTAATACTTTTAAAACTTTGTAGTCTCTCCTCTTCAGCTTTCCTCTCGCTGCTGGCTTGTCATCTAATACGATCAAAATGGTGGTCGTGATCATCATCATTCTTGTCGTTATATTATCCTAAGACGGTATTCTGAACATGCATAAAGAATAAGTTTTGAATCGATATCCTAGCTTTTCGAAGTGGTAGTACAAGAAGAAAATGCTTTTCCTCTTCAAACTACTTTAGTATTCATTCTCCTTCCATTTCATCATCCACTTGAGTATGTTTTTTGTGAAGAGAAAGTGAACTCCTTTTTCGTTGTCAGCAAAAGCATCTTGTACTTCAGAATGACTACATGTCAGCGAAAAGGTTGTTTTTCTCCTTTCTTCAAACTTCCAGAAATTGGCCTTTTCTATTATGAATAAATATTAGAATATAATATGGGCCATGTAATACTTTTCCTCCAAGAATATCTCCATCATCATCGTCATGAATGGTAGTGTCATATACATACGACGACGATGATGATGATGATGATGTTTTTCTTCTTTGCCTCTCTCTCTCTCTCTCTTGCTAGATAGAAAACATGAGGCTTTTGTCATGAAAATGATGCATCATTTCTAATGCATAGAACTTCAAGTGGTTTCGCGTATGAGTAGTTATTGTAATGCATGAGAATGACGGAGTGTTACCAGCATGTAATTTATAAGTTATAAAGAGAAATAGAGAGATGAATTTTGAAAATAATATTTTTTTTGGTTTCCAACATGTGTACATGAAGTATTCATACAAGCTGGGAATGAAAACGGGTGAAAATTGAGGATGCCGCAGTGCATGAGACATGAGGAAAATGTTATTATTATTTATATTGAACTGAAACTTTCACATGAATAGATAGAATCAGCAAAAATAATAATACTACTACTGTATGGCAGAATGAATAGTGTGTCATGCCAGTAAAGCCAACGGCAGCAGCAGCAGTTGACTGAAAAAAGCGCACAGTAATCTTTACATCAATCCTCACGGCTCACAGTTCCAATAGTCATTCATTCATCTTCTTCATGAATCAGTGATGGCCATATTCCAAAACTGGAAAAGCTTGTCAATGTCCCTTTGGAATGCTGTTATAATACAGATATTATACTGACGGTATTTATTTTTAGTGTATTATGCTTATAAACTACTGCTGGCCCTGCTGCTCAGAAATGATAAAGGAAAAATGTATACCAAAAAAAATTATACTATTTTTTATTTTTTTTACTACACCACACATACCAATCTTACATGCATTTTATCAGCAACAACCACCGCCACCACCGTGTATTTTTACTTTAATAATATACTATGGCAAGAAGCCATATATTGTACAAGTTGATTTTTTATATTATGTTGTTTAGTTTGTCTACTGGTGTGCTTGAAGTATTGTGAAAGCCATTACTTGTATTACAATAAGTATGTCGGTTGGACTGAGAAAAGTATTTTTATTGGTGTGCTTGTGTACGTTACAGGAATCAGGAAGGGTATTAGATCATCATTTTTGGTAATAATCATGGTTTTTGGACGGTATAGACTCAAAGCAATAGAAAGTAATGGTTGATGAGTAGACAGAAGCAGAAAAAACTCATAGATTTTACCTTGACTTTCCCTGCTCTATATAATTTCACTGAAGCAATAGACAAATGCTAGCGGTTTTTTTTCGTTTTGAAACGAGGCGTAGAACGAGAAAATCATATATCGAAAACGGAGAGCGAACTTTTAATAAAACTCATAAAGTGCCAACCACGCTAGCCATAAATTGTAATCCAAAAAGGTCATAGCCATAACTCACTCACTCAAGCTCAGTGAAGCGTTAAGTAGAATGTAAGTTAAGGAGTATAAAGAGACTACACAGACTTTATAGTTAATGGTTATATATATTTGTTATGTGAGCATCTGAGGGAGAAAGGAGAAAGGGAAAAATAGAAAAGTAGTTTGTCGGATGGAAGAAGAAGGCAATGTAAGCATCTACTGTGAAAAAACATGAAAGCAATAGTAATGGTGGCATAGTCGTTATAGAACAAATAGTAAGAAAAGAAGTAGTAGCAGAGCAGTCTTAAGATGCTGATAAATCGAAAATCGAACAGGAAGAAAGGCAATCCCTAGACCCATTCTGAATGGGAGTCTCCAACCATTTTCCATTTGCTATACGAGCTACTTTTTCCCTCGTTTTCTTTTCTCACACGCACACACACACATACTCTCAGTCAGCAAGGGAAAATGAAGCTAGAGACAGCAGCAAAAAAAAGAGAAAAAAAGAGAATAAGTTGGTCTGACTGATCCAAAAAGCCAATGTAATGGCTGAAGAAAAAGAGCTTTAGTGAAAATGGTTGAATAAGAAAGTTAAAGGGAAAAAGCAGAGAGAAATCTAACTGTTTATATGTGCAACTTGCCGTACTTTTTCTCTTTCTCTATAGCTTTCTATATTGCCCATAATAATACTAGTGACTACTATTCCATGAGGCTACTACCACGACTACTACTACTATAGATATTCATTCTACGACGACGACTACTTTTCTCCATCGCCATTCCCATTCCAACAAATATATCAGTAGTAAGAAAATGGTAGTAGTTGTGCAGTTTCTTCAGCTTCAAGAAGCAGCGTGGAAATGACGCGATTCGCCATCATCCATGTGCACGTAAGATATCTCTCATGTTACAACATTTTTTCTCTCTTTTTTTCCTTCACCAACTTGCAAAGAGAACTTGTACGAAAAGAAGCTAACAGCAGCAGCAGTGTGATGGTAAGCAAGCTTTAGTAGAAGAAAGGGCTGATACAAGGTGGGTATAATAATATATAAACCATTCAAAGTTACTCTAACTTGGCCCATTCCCACTTAGAAGGAAAACTAAATTTCATTTTCTCCTTTCCCAAACAACTCAACTGCATCTTTTTCTTCATCTTCAACACTGCTTTTTCCAGTATAGTAGATAGCACTTTAGGCCATTATACTTATTATGTATGTACACAATACACATGGCAAACGACTTTTTGTGAGAGATTGGAAAGTAGTAGTTGAAGTAGTAAGAGGAAAATGTTCAAGGCAGTAATCGTTACAAGTGTAGTCTGCAAGTGGCATTTTGAAAAGAAAAGTAGAAGTAGAAAATGCCTTTTCTTTCCAATGACGACAACGACTACTACTACTACTATTACACACATAGCTTACGACTGTTCCAAAAAGGTAGATTATACTTTTAGACGAGGAAATTTATCCGGACAAGAATTGCAAACTCATGCCTAATACATTATTTTCTTCGGATGGGTAGTAGTAGTAGAGAATAGAGAGGGACAAGGATGCAGAGCAGCAAAAGGGTAGATGCAGTGGAATGTGTAGGAGTATATATTTATATGGTCGTAGAAGCAGTATTCGTAATGGGAAAAGCAACTATTTTCCATTGCATTGCCAAAAATACTATACATACAACACATTTCACATTATCCTTTGGTTCGTTTTCCAAATGAAAGTACTCACTATACGACGCGAATAGTTACCACGTACAATTTTCTACGAGGTATGCAATGATGATTGTATATATGTATAAATACAATTTGGAACTGTGTAGTAAGCAGGAGAAATGAGCCTCTTCATCACATTCAATGATCATGACCATGATGATCTTCAATTGACTTTGGCCAAACTGGCTGGAAACATTGGAAAATTGGGAAAACTAGCGCACCATTTCCTCTTCTCCTTTTTTTTACTGATGCTGCTGCTGGTGTGTAACATATCTACCTAAATACAAAAATTGCTGCTTCTACTATTCTCTCACTGTACTTTAACTTCTCTCATTATGTCCGTTACATCAATTTCCTATAAGAAATAGTGTCTAAAAATTGCTCTTCCACTACTACTACTTCTACTGCTGCCGCTGCTTGCCTACACTAGTTCTATCTGCTATGTATCTATACTTTGTGTTTATGTTATAGAAATGAGCAAAAGGAAATCAAGGAAAACTGAAAAAGGAGGAGAAAAAAGTGAGAGTAGAAGAAGAAAAGTAATGGAAGTAGTAATAGTAATGGCATCTGTAATAAAGGAGCTTTGCCAAAAACGAATTGCTGGAATAACTGCGATATATACATACATAAAAGGAATATTCTATTAGAGGAAGTCGGAAATGTTGTGTGTGTTTGTATATTACTTATATAGATGATTTTCTGGATCTGCCATGATTAAACTTTGAATATTAGGCAATTTCTCTGTTCTTTTCAAGCGCCATTACCATTGCTTCATGATGATTATTATGAGTGTGAGCCGGGGACTTATTATGAGAATAAATGAGGGCACAACATACACACACATACTCACACAAAAAAAGCAGAGTACTCAGTCTAGCAGGAGCAGAGACGCTGCGCTGTTTCCTTACACATTCCATTTGGTTTATTCTCTCTCGCTAATAGACACAAAAGTACCCTAACATGTATTCGAAATCGAGGTCATTGACGTTCTTAGAGAAGCCATTTGCATCCAAGTGGGCTCCACACAAGGAAGAAAAAAAAATTACCAGGCTGCTGAGTACCACTACCACTCTGACGATGGAAAGATAATGACTGTAATAATTAACGTTGTTGAATTAAGAAACACATTGTTAATTACTTTTCTAGGTACATGGCCAGCTAAAACTGCTACTAGTTATATGCAACTTGAGTACATATATAGCATATCGTAGTAATGATGGTTCCATAAAAAGCTCACATTCCACTTATTCCTTTTTCATTTAAATTTTGAGAGGTTTTAAACAATAAGGGAACACATAAAAGTCTAGAGTTTCTACTTTCTACATACAAGGCAAGGTTAGAACAAAATGCTAGGGTTGCTTCCAAGTTGTCTCGTTATGGATGACTGTATGTGAATAATTTGGTCCATATGTTGGCATTCATAATGTCATTACATGGAAAAGTGTGTATACCTATGTGTGCATTGCACTCTCATCATATGTAATACCCTCAAAGTCCACATTTCTCCCCGTGTGAGAGGCAGCATTTGTCATCATATTGTATAAGTATTGGAAAGAAAGCAATGTTCACTATTCATCTGAATATTATGCATAAATGTTCATTCTAAATTGGAAAGAGGAGAAGGCGGAGAACAAAAATCCACTGAGGCATGATACTGTTTGAAATACGTATGTATGAACATGTCCGTAAATGTTCGTTGAAATAATTTTGGAGCAGTCACAATACTAAATGACGACAGCAAAAGATACTTTTGCCGGCATTTTTTCCCCTGTTAAATAAAAATGTATGGAGTTTTGCCTGTTTGGACTTGACTTTGAGGCGAAATCCTGAAAGAAGATTCCGCTAGATATATGTGAACATTGAAGTTGTTATAGAAGATATTGTAATGCTTTTTCAGGGAATAATACCTATGATACTTTACGTATTATATGCGAGTCTGAAGTTGAAGGAACGGCTTGACGTAATGCATTCTCCGGCGGTGGAGGTGGTGGTAGAAAGATGGTTCTCTGCTATTGCTTGGAAATATCATTAGTGATGGTAACATATGGCTCTATTATTACAGGGGATGGTGCGAAGCGTGAGTTTTATATCTATCTCTCTCCACTGCCTCCTTTCCTCTGTCTTCTACTACTGCTGCTAGCACACAAAACTATCTAATATTATCACGACTGTATCTTGTCTACAGTATTCTCTAACATCTTTTGTATACTCTTCTTCTGCAACTACAAAAAAAAAAAATATTTTCCGCTTTCCTAACTTTCAACTTTCAAAATAACAATAATGCCTCTAAAAAGCAAAAGGCCACGAAATTCCGGAAGGTAATCTGTAAAACCATTAAGTAGCCACATTCACACTTGATTGCATTTGCATACTACATGTTAAGATTGAGACGTTACAATTTCGTATAGTATGTTAATAGGTACGCCTACCTATGTATGTATTTTTAATCATCATCACTGTAAGTGAGTAAAGTATTATTAGTACAAAGTTCCAAGATGCATACCTTTTTGCCTGCAGGAAAGAAAGAAAATGTGAGCATCATGGAGTGACATGAATTAGCCTTACATGCTAATTTATTATCAGAATGGGAAATGAAGAATATAACCTATAAGAAACGACAAGAGATTCCATGTAAGACCGTGTGGTGCATTGTATATATGAAAATACATATATGATATCCATAATATTCGTTTGGATTCGAGTAGGTAATATTATTCTCGTGCTTTATGTTTATTGTCTCGCCGCGGCAGGGCAGTGTTTCGTGCCGACAGTCAAGGGGATAAGCCCAATAGTTTTCAATGTGAAGTCATATCAACGAAACAAACCAAATGTGCATGCATACGGTTTTCCTCTAAAGCGTCATATTTTTGGTGAAATTGCTGAAAGTGACAGAGCTAAGCCCGTACTGGAATATTTGTTCTTTTTTTTCTTCTTTTTTTCACGTTGTTATGCTTTGTTTAATATACAAAAATGACGATATATTTATAGAAAACTAGCTTGTTTTATGCATGGTATTCTGTCAGTGTCATGGAATGGATATTGGAGAAGAGGGTGCAGCAGCATGCTAGTAAGCAGCAACAATAGACTTTTTAGGTGAGGACTGGCATGTAATAAGCTGCTATTATTGCCATGTTTTGTATATGTGTGTGTGTGCCTTTTAAAACTATGTATATTTGTAGTATTCCCATGAAAAATTCAAAAAGTAATGCCATGAGGGCATGCATAAGCATATAATTTCAGTAGACGACATGCTGCTATATTACAGCTATTAACCTTCCAGTATATTATTATTATTACTGCTGCTACATTGGTGGAGGTATTATTACGAAGAACACAGGATGGAAAAAGAGAAACCCATATAATAATATGTAATGATGATGATGAGATTAGGTTTTCGTGTGTGCACCACACAAAAAAGAGTTATGTCTTAATTTAAGCCTGCGTTATTAAGTTTTTAAACAAAAAAAGAAAAGAAAATGCTGAATGTCTACCTGATCTAAGATGGATGTGCTTATACCTACCTACCAACTTATCAACCGAGGCCAGGCTAGGTAAGTACGTAAGAAAAACAACAGCTCTCTAAAAAAGAAACACCGAAACCATCACGTCAAGATTGATGTGATGACGGCAACGGTTTTACCTTGGCGCTTTAATGACAATGAAATGAGCTCTCAGTTTGCACACACACGAAATTAGTTAATATGTTTTTATGGAAGGATACGGATGCGTAATATCTACTGCAATATCCAATTAAACTTGTGTGACTTTGCGGTGGTTGTAAGATAGCTCTGGCTTTATGCCTGGCAGAAAATCGATTTAAACTTTATTTCAATAAAAATGTCGGTTTAGTGTTATTATAGCCAGTAAGTAATATTATTGAATTGCAACTTTATCAGCGTCGGTTACAAACTTGTGGTTGTATACCGTCGTAGTATATCGTGTGTGTACGTAATAATAATGTAAAGTGGTTTTTTCATAACAATCATGGTACGCATTATTACACACATTATTTTGATCAAATTGATGCGAGTCCCTGCTGTTTATCTTAATGCAGTAACTTTCAGACCAACAAACGACAGCAGTCTTTGGACAGCCAAAAAAATAAGATAAGAGTATTAACAAACGTGAGCAATACATTCATGCCTACACTCTGCAGCAACGTTAGAAAAAACAATGCCAACTAAAAACGTTTCAACTTCATTGTTTTTTCTCTCTCCCTAATAGGCTGGTTGAGTGGGGTCCAGTAAGATCTCTTGAAGAACAACTTGCTGTGTTTTAATCACATCTACTATATAACAGCTTGACAAGATACTTATAAACATATAAATGCAATTATTTAGCTACCTAGATAGACTCTTAAACAGGAATTATGTAGTATTCACTTTTTTTAGGCTGCTTTATCAAATACCGTTACCAACAATCAGTATTCAAAAATACAAGGGAAAGATAGCATGACATACCTAAATGCATTATAAATACCTCCTTTTGACGTTCACAATTATCACACCTACAATTTTATGTCTCAATCTTCTCGGCAACCATTTCATCCATTATCTATCTTTCAACAAACACATCTACCTAAAAAAAACAAATAAACATCCTGTCGGTACAAGTTTTTGTTCGGTTGCATTTTACATTTTTTCAAATTTTCCCAAAAAAAACAGAATTAAGCTGTCTCAATTTTTGATATGATTGATAAGTTAAAATACAAAGGGAAAGAGCGCCGGAAAGGGGCACATGACGGTGTGTTTCAAAACAAAATGTGTCAGGTAAAGTATCTAAAAGGGACTGCTCCTTTTCTAAATGGCCATGTTGTATAGCCAAGTCTGCTACTGTTAACTATGTATATTTTTTATTTTCAATATAATGAAAGGAAATGATAATTGTTGACTTTGTTGGCGTCAGACTGTATGCATGTAGCAGAATTTGACTTGATAATAATACTTGGCTACACAGCGATATATTATGTAACTTTTCATTTTTCAAGACTGATTTTTTTCTCTTACAGTTGTCATTGTTTAGAAGCTGTTTGCGTCAATTGTGCCTGAAGATTTATACTCACATAATGGTCCAATATATGAGCTTCAATGTATTGCCAGTTTTCATCTTATGCGGATTTTTATATTGCCTCCAACATAAATTTTATCCTCATGGTTGTCATTTGGCAGAAAGCCGAACAAGAAAAAAAAAGAGATATGGAGAAAGAAATGGTGATGGTTAAAGAAAGCATTTTTTTCTCCTGGAATTCAGAAATCCTCACCCTACATACATTTTATTATATCCGCGAACGACTCCCAATGTTGCTATATATTGTTGAGGAAGGGCACTTGTATGATATATTTACTGCCTCTTTCGGTACACTAAAAAACTCGCAATGCGCATGAATGAATGGGGAAAAGACACATGATAAGATGCTAAAGAAATTACCATACAGACCATATAACTGGATTGTGTATGGGATGTGAAGTTTTTTTTGTTCGTTTTTTGAAATTTTATGCTTTCCCGTATGTCTTGTTGCATGGAATTCATGGATAAGTACACTGTAGTAGCAAGTAAAGCGTTTAGAGGTCTTGGCTGATAGCAAAAAATTGTGTGCAATTCGGGTGACGAGCACATTTCACATTACGTCGCATCAGATCCAAGGAAAAAACGTGCAATTCAGACTCATCTTTAAAACCGTCGTGTGTACCATTTGAACACGCATGAAGAGCGCTGTGAAAAATGTGGTTATGATTTTACTTTTCCATTTTACGGCACATATATGTGTATATTTACACGGTTTTCATTTCTTTTTTTATTCTTGTGTTTGTTCTGAAGAGGTTATGTATATCAGCTCTCTACGTTTTTACACGATAGTAAAACATTCTGCTGCATACAACTATTCTAACCTGGGGTCTATGCATGTATGTCTATATATCTGGGAGTTTTTATAGAAGGTGAAATAAAGAGATTGCGTGAGATGAGGTTTTTCAGTGGTAATTTGGGGAAACAGGGTGACAAACTGAAGGTGCAAGAATAAAATGTGAATTCCAGCTCTAAATCAATGTTACTTTCACTATTTTTTCTTCCAACAGCCATATAAAAGATAAAGACTAAATGTTCTTCAAGTTTGACGGAAGTAAAGTGGATAGCAGACAATAACAGCATGAAGGTACAATGTGTGGGCAGTGCTGGTGAGTACTTAAAAAACAAAATTTCCAAAAAAAAACTCCTAAATTAGCGTAAATATTCATTCCAGACAGTATCGTTAGCCTTGTCATTATTATATTAGTTGAGAATATAAACTGCGAAATGAAAACAGTGAGAAGATAAGGGAGGAAAATGAGCCAATTTCTATGCGTTTTTGATATCAAACTTTCATTTTGAAATAATTTGAAGGAGAAGTATATGAAAGGATTCAAAGAGAAAGAGAGGAAAATGAGTGGCAGTGGTAGGTTCATGTACAGTATTTATTAAACTACCCAAGTCATAATGGAATACATCATGTTGTCTTAATATCTCATGGTAAATTTAAAGTAGTATGAAATTGTGTAAAACCTTTTCTGGTATAGAGACAAAAGTGACTACGTCAATAAACTGGATAAAAGTATGTTTATGAAAACACTATTAGAGAGCTGACAATTCTAGAGCAAGTGAACTGATCCTCCCATTAAATTATACTATTCTCGTGCTTTTCATTTCACTCTGCATTCATTCCAGCGCTCATTTTCCTTTTCATCAGAGTGCCTATTGTCGCTCTTTATATTGTCTCACGGAAACTGCTACTAAACTCGGTATGTATTGTGAATACGCGTCTCCTTCATTCGAGAAACGACGAGATGAATAAAAAACGTTACACGAGATAAAGTGGTACTATATACCCAGACATTACAGTAACACTACTACCACTCATCCACTCACTTGCTCTGCTTCTGCTCTCTAAAAACTTTGTCTTTTCTCAAAGAAAAAAAACTGCTGTATTATTCCTTGGTTCTTTTCATGCATAGCTATATACTGGAGTGGTAGAATCAGTTAGGAACGAGCATCAAAGCGAGATAAAAAAGGACATGGAATGGGCCTGTGCGGAAGTATGTCTCAAGCCACCCATGTCCCATCTTCAACTATCCCATTATCTCTTACAACACGCCAATGTAAATTCTAATGGCAATGGATATTACATTTTGTGCTCTATGAGAGGCAGTATCTTATTATTACAACGTCGTTTTCTCTCGGGCATCAACTTTTTCTACACTGCTACTGTGCTGCTGCGCTACTCCGTGACTTTTATCCTTTCCTTTTCTAAAACAAATATTGTTCATCACATTTTCAAAAAAGGACACACTCTTAAAATTTGTAACTTTTTTTCTTCTTTTTATAATAATATATTTCGCATTAATATCCGTTCTGAATGAGTTCCGTGCGTACATCCTTTTCTCTCGTCAAGAATTTGAATGATACGCTTTATGTGTAATATGCCTATACAAGCCTATTGTAGGAAATGCATGGAAAAGCTATAAAAATTTAGGATGGTGGTGGTATGCATAATACAACACGTACATTGGTAACGTGATGTACGTGAACATAATATACTCACTCGCAATCAGGAAAAGCATTACTTTTACTGCAACTACAACTGACTCTCTCCTCACTTGGTTTACTTTGCAATGTGGATATAAAGAAGAGGAAGATGCCTGTTGTTACTGAAAAAGAGAACTCAATTTTATGTCTGGAATAGTAATGCTCAAAAATAAACATGTTTAAAAACACAATTTTTGTTTTGTTTATTGCTAAATTGTTTACTAAAATCGAAGTTTGTTTTTGTTTATTGCACAACCGTTTTGTTTCGTTTTGTTTTTGCTTATAATCAAAAATAAACATGTTTATTTGTTAGCAATGTGGATATAAAGAAGAGGAAGATGCCTGTTGTTACTGAAAAAGAGAACTCAATTTTATGTCTGGAAAGAGAGAACAGAGTTGGTTTAAGGTGATATAAGCATACATACATGCCTATTTATGATGGTGGTGGTCTATATAGTATTGTAGTACGGTAACAGCGATTTGGGAAATGGTTAAGTGGATCGGGAATCGGGAGTTCGTGCTTGTCTCTCAATCTCAAATGACACCAAGTGGAAATGCCAGCACACGAACAGAATCATAGAAAAAGGGTAGAGCAGTATTTTTTTTATTTATAAAAGGTGTATGTGCACTTCGGAAGGATGTATAGAAATAACAGTAGTGGCCACACATTCGCCCATTGTATTGTTATGTTATGATAGACATATCCACTCGACACGGCGCAGTTGAATGGTAATATCCACTAGTAGTGGTAGTGTGTTGTGCCGCTATTGTCATTTTAGAAATTGAAGAAATGACTTGGAGAAAGTACACAAGGCACAATGGCAAAATATATAAGAAAAGAAAGGCACATAATGGAATGCAGAAAATGTTTCATAGGAATGTTTCATTTCGGCAAAGAGCACATAACGGTCCATACAAAATATATTTTACTTTTTTTTCGCCAAGGCTTTGTGAGCAACTGAAGTTGGCACAGAAAATGGCTCATGCTCGATTCATGTGCTTCATCCAGATGAAAATGACTTTGAGTAGTGGGACGACAATGTTGTTGTTAGAAATGACTGGAGAGTGGAGACAGGCACTGAGAGGGATATTATATAGAAAAAAGGAGAGAACCTTCTTTTTCAAAAAAAATGGAAAACACAAGTGCAAGAAGGATCGACAAGAATGGATGGATTTTTATTAAGGGAAGGAGTAGTATTTTGGGCTTATGATAAACGCCTTATTTCAATGCATGTAATGTAGCCCATTTCCTCGCTCTTATATTTACAATAAAGTCTGATCCTTTATTGCGCAATAGAGTGTAGTGGAGTTGCTGTTACTTTTGAGCTGTTGCCCTTTTTATAAATATTTATTTATTTTTCGGATTTTTTTTCCTTTTCTAAATGAATAAGACGAAATTACATGAAAACTGATAAAATAACCGATACAAGCCGTATTCTTTACTATTATTATTATCGTACCTAACGACAACTACTATAAATAATATGTTTAGCAAAAATTGCCATGCACAAATATTTTTTTCTTGAATCTTGATCCGTGTTTTAAAATTACCGTTTCTTATCATAGAAATAAGAAAACGTTGTTAGGATAGCATACTATCGCTTCCAGCTACCAGATAGTTGTCTTATGTGTCATGTCAAAATGAAATTTGTAATAACCGTTTTAAGATAATGACAATCACAGCATTTGAGTCATGTAGAGAACATTTTCATTTAAATTCACAAACTTTTTCTACGTACACACACCTAATCGTTTCTTTTCCAGGTCACAGTCTTCTTATTCTACATGGCGTACACTCAATAAGATGCACACAGATGCAATTTTCTTTAACGTGATCATGTAACTTGTTTTATGTGTTATTGGCAGTACTTCATGTGTGGTGATGCTCATTTCAACAGCTTGAGGGAAAGTTGTTAGGAGAATGGCAGTTTTTCCCTGGTAAAAAGAGAATATTATGAAAAAGTTCACTGGGAAATTGAGCTGTCTGCCTACCCCTACTCCATTTAGACTGAAGAGAGACAGTATCTGTGCATATTATGCATGAGATCTACTCTAGGAGAGAGAGAGAGAGAGAGAGGAAAATGTCGCTTTATTATTATCTCTTTCATATAGCGAGATGAGAGAGAGACAGGGAGACATCATGCCATTCACCTTGGTTTGGATGAGCTCATGACTTGAACCAATTCTATCCCCCATCCTCATATATACCACAAGGAAAAATATAAGAAAGGAAGCTAAAACATTAGGAGCATCTGCTTATTTTGGATTAGTGTTCGAAAGTGTGCATTATGCAACGGGAAAATGTGATGTGAGGGTTTCCTCATTTCTTATTATTATTTGAAAGTTGTGGTAGTATGGAGTTTTTGAAGTGTGTAGAAGCAAAAGTAGTAAACTGGAAAAGAGAGCATTCAAGTGTATGTATGGTAGTACGACGTGATACTCACAACACAACCACCGCTAGTCAGGCAGTACAAGAAAGAGAATCGTTATCTGGAGTTTCTCCCAAGTGACTCGTATCACTTGATCGAGTGCAAAGAATTTAAAACTGCCAATTCCAGATTTCTTTTATCGACCTTATATGTGCAGTAATTTTTCGAGTGTCGCTTGTAATGTCGTAGATTTTAGAGCGTCATACTCGTATACCTACTTACTCCCTCTCCCTAGTTCCTAGCAGCTATACTTTCATGATTATTCTGTTTTTCGATAACACTTTACGTACAACACTTGAAGTATTCTTATTATTATTCTCCTTAATTTTTTTCCAAATACTTATTCCACTTCCGAAAGAAGATACGGAGATAAAAAGTCTTAGAATTTACGCAGTTATCGTAATAATGAAAGAATGTGTGCTTACAGTACACAAAACAAGGGGGGGAATTCACTGGTTGGAAAAGCTTGAAGGAAAAAATTTCATAAAATGTGATAAATGTGTATGAATATTTTCGCATTCGTTACTCGTTCTTCTTCTTCTTTCTTTCTTTCTTTTTTTGTTAAGTAATGTTTTTATAGTTAAAAATACCACAAGGTCGAAGGATTGGCCTATCTGACAATGTGGAGATAAGACCCTATACCCTATAGTATCATTTTTCATTGTATTATTATTAGTCATATCTTTTTTCCCTGTCGTTTCGCTCTTTTTTTCTTTAAAAAAGCTGTTTATAAGCATACAATATGCCATAGGTATTTCAGTAATAGTTCCCTACAGCTTGAGCACAAGAGAAATGGGATGCTTAATGTTCTTTACAGATTCTCATGGAGAGAGCCATTATTGTTGAGGTAGAAAGAGAGAGAGAGAGAGGGAGAAATACAAAGATGCATATAAGCGTTGCGTTACGAATGAATAGTGAAGGAATCGTCGTCGTCGTCATCATCATCGGGTGGGTACACAGACTCATGCGTACACATGCACGTATTGTACTGTTTCGAGTCTTTTCAGTGTAATTTATGTGACACTTTAGATGTGGTACTTCAATCCCAGGGGTCCCAAGTCTACGACTTGGTTCTTTTATCTTGCAGGCAGGCAGGGCATACAGTAAGAAAAAAAAGAATACATTCTGGTGTTCAGTCCTCAAATGTTTCACTTTGGTGCATCGCATAATGCAATGCGATCATGATGAGAGTGAAGATGCTGCTGCTGATGATGATGATGATTATGCAAGGAGGTGACTTCTTGTTTCTTGTACACCATACACACTCACTGTTTTAGATTACCATGTGAAGAATCCTCCCTCAGAGAATTGCTTTATTTACAGACATTGTGTGATATTGAGTGTAGGAAGGTATGTTGTTTTTGTTTGTAATCGATAATTGCTTGTAGGATTATACATAAAGCACTTTGGATAAAAAATGAAAGTCAGTGTAAGCAAAGTTGTATATTTTACGGTGGAATTTCAAAAAGTACTCGCTAAATTACATTTTGAAATTTTGAATTTCCCTTTGAATATTTAATAAAGCGTCAATCAAAATGAAAATTAAAATAATATGGTGCCTGAAAGGAGCGTTAGAGTTACAGAGAATCGAGCAAAGCTTGGCGTAGAAAAATATAATGCTCGTTTTATTACATTAAATTTCCATTTTTTATCATTTCATTGCCCTTGAGATAAAAAGAGAACATTTAGTTCTATTTTCCAGACAAGTTCCCTTAATTAAATTATCTAATTTTCCCTTAAGGAAGTACTACTTTAAACTGATATATACAGCTTGCAGCAAGTCATATTTTTACAATTCCAGGAGAATTAAAGCAGTTTGTACTCTGCTCCCACCAACACTA
>JAHZMZ010000503.1:0-52780 GCA_027743805.1 Lepidocyrtoides sp. E14
CATGCAAACCTATTATGACTACGGTGATGGCGATGTGTGCCAGTCAGCATACAGAACGAAGTTCATAACTTATTATTAGGTGCCTGGTCCGTCTCCGAATTCTTACACGGACCCATCGTGCAATAGTAATAATACTGCTGAATAAAAAGGTGTCTGACTGAATGTTACTATTGTAATCAGTGATAACAAAGGAATATACAAAGAGAGAAATCATTATTATAATTATTTTTATGTTTGCATATAAAATATTAAACTCAATTCTCACCTGAACCTCCTTGGTAAATTGATTCGACGTGTGAATACGAACAGAACTAAACTCTCGAACAGAATCAAATTTGAAAATAATTTCAATGGGACTCGACGAGTTTTTTGTGTCGTTCTTCCAGCCGACCCACCCTTTGCCTACAAACACAAGACAAATGGAGAGAGCAATAATAATAATAACTTGTTATGATTACTACACATAAGCATAAAAGACTTGAGGAAATAATATGGTGTGAATTCCAATCAAAATATACAGACAAATGCTATTAGCCTCCTGCTAGTGTGTGTCACACATCACACAAGCAATTTTAGAGACAGACATGCAGAGATTTAAAAAAACTTTAAAAATAATATTGCTAAATATAAAAGCAAGCACATAAAACATTCTTGTTTGATGATGATAATATTAATAACGAACGTGATAAATAGCACTTTTCCTAGATTAGCCATGCAAACAACAAACAGTCAGTGAAAATACAAATGTAGAATTTCAGATTACTTTTCTATTCTCCGCACATCATCGCTACACAGATCAAACAAGACCATATAATTCTTGTGACATGACAGGGCAAGCAAACTGTTTTTTTTACCCCCTTCCTTCCTACCAACAACACCACATCCAAGTCTCATGTTATTGCTACTTTGAAGAATGCTCATGATCATCATCGTATCAAATCAAATTGCTGGATTCGTTCACTCATTCGATTCGTACTTATATGGCAAAAACTTTTTTGATATGCGTGGACATCTGCAAGCAACGCATACACTCGTGTGGTGGTGGTAAGAAAGTGTATACTACATTCCTTATACAAACTTTGAACAATATTTTTTAAACTATCTAAACTTTACATGCAGAGCAGCTGCATTTTCACCCTCGCTCATATTTCCATTCCACAAAAATACATGTACATTTGCTTGTCGTCTTACGTGATTGTAGATCATAGGGTTAAACAAAATGCATTTCGTGTTGATCCAAGAAAAACAAAATGCTAGCTATCTACTAAATAGACATGCACGTTTATTTTTGAACTTCTGAGTCGTTCGAAATTGATAAAAAGACTTTGCTACTTTATATGTAATAACGCCTGACATGGCATAAGTAGCATGTATGGTACATGATAAAAAAACATTTAGTATGAACAATATTTCAAAACTACCTCGTCTCTAACGCACAGCGTCCATAATACCACTAAAACATAAAAAAATTAATTTACTGTCAGATTACTCAAGTTGATGTGCTTACATAACTTTGAATCAAATGTTTACTTTTGAAAATGAGCATTGTTAACAACTCTGAATAAATAAAAAATTGAAAAATTATTTTTTCCTCATAAGAAATCAAAGTAGAATTATACGTATTTGTTTTGTTGTAGCCAACAAGTTAAAACTATTGGCTAAATCATGACTCTCTCTTTAAGCGGTAATAATATTTAAAGTAAGTAGGAATTTGAAAATAAAATGGGTAATATTGGTACATGTGATCATCTTTTTTATAATCATAAGCTGTTGACTGCTTTTATTAATTTACTGTCAGATTACTCAAGTTGATGTGCTTACATAACTTTGAATCAAATGTTTACTTTTGAAAATGAGCATTGTTAACAACTCTGAATAAATAACAAATTGAAAAATTATTTTTTCCTCATAAGAAATCCAAGTAGAAATTATAATATGCATTTGTTTTGTTGTAGCCAACAAGTTTAAACTATTGGCTATATCATGACTCTCTCTTTAAGCGGTAATAATATTTAAAGTAAGTAGGAATTTGAAAATAAAATGGGTAATATTGGTACATGTGATCATCTTTTTTATAATCATAATAAGCTGTTGACTGCTTTTACTTACCACGTTCATGGCCGTAGTAATCATCTTTAAAGTTGGACGGCCCGGCCTTTCCGTCGAAAAGAGTACCCAACCCTTTGGTCAAGTAATTACCTTCCTGTATTCCATCATAAGTGTGATCATAAAAGGTCCAGTCCTCGCCACGCTTGCTCCCTTGTGGCATGCTGTAGCTGAGAAGACCACCTAGAAGAGTTTATGAATCACACAAAACGCATCCTGTTAATAATAATCCTTATGTCATGCCATGTCAATCCACCCCGAAACTTTTACACACAGTAAAAAATAAAATGCTACACATGTACATAGAAACATTTAAGCATCACACTGCATTCATCTCTAACACGTCTGTAACCTCCTTATTCTGTTTCTCTCACTTTTGCCTCGCATGACATGAAAGGCTAAAGTGATCATTATATTTATTAGGCGTTATGATGATGATAATTATTATGAGGACATAACTGCAAGGGAAAATTCACTTTGGATAATAAGAATGAAGATGGATAGTGAATCGGAGAAAGGAAACATGAGAGCAAAAAGTTTCACAGCAATAGAATCAGCGTAATAATAACAACAGACAGAATGAAGTTCATTGTCACTGATATTGATAGCACAAAGGAAGACATGTGTGCTTATAACATCATATCACTTGTAAGCACTTTGGGAAAAAGCAATATAATGTAGGTTTTTACAAGCAGGTTGTTTGAGGCTTCTTCCTCGCGTTGAGCAACTAACCAGAGGCAGTAGGGAGACTCGTTGCAACAGCGTCTTGTTGTGTGACATGAATGTCCTCCCGGTGGCTAATTAAAATCAGTCAAGCACACACAAAGCACATAAAAAGAAAGGGAAAATGTCAAACCATTTTACTTGCTGTTGTATGTGCCTCTGATTATATGTAATACTTTTCTTTTGACAATGATAAGTGGTATATATTTTACCTAAGATAAAACCTGAGGATTTTGGATCTCATAACATGGTACTTGTCTAAACTAGTAAATATAAGTCAATATATAAACGATGTGATGTGGCATATTATGATCATGGTCGTTACTTGGTTGTCTGTCGTATTCACACAAAAAGTGTTATTCCTACGAACCGTCTTATATATGGCTATGATTAAAGAATGAATGACATAATGTAAGCGTGGGTGGATGATTTTGCGTTGCACATGGATGAGCACAAAGAAATAAAAAATAATAATAATAAGAGAAAAGGCTTGTTCATCTTGTCTCGTTTCATTCCCATGCAGTTATGACGTTGGTGGTCAACAAGGTTCACATGATATATTTCTCTTTTTTTCACTTGTCCATGAAAATCGCGCAATTTCGCGGTGGTAAAATGAATATAAAAGATGGAATACTAGTGAAGAAATATATTTTTTCAAACTATTTACAGCGGAACTCATTTTGATACAGCAAATATGATTTGCTTGAAAGAAGTGAAACCAATTTCCCTCATGGAAGACGAAAAAAAAATCGTGACGGGAATAACCAAAACAAAATGCATCATTATTTTTACCATTTTTCTCTCCACCATCCGTGAACAGGCGCTGCCTTGTAGGAATTGTGTTGAAAATAATAAGTTACATAAGAAAGCGTCAAACATGTGTCCCCAAAGCTTTTATTTTGTTTTTGTTATAGACAGATAAGCATGCACACGGCGTTGCCTACTTTTTACTTCCTACTACGTACACAAATGTATACACACCTAACTTTGCACAAATGCAATCATATTTCTATTGAAAAAAAAACTCTCATTATCTGGAAAACACTGGTAAGAAAAAGGGCATCGTGATCGCATCGGTTGGCTGGTTAAACGTAAAAGATGACTAGCTATTATTTTTCGTTCACACTTTACCCACCACCGTAAATAAGTCATATGGGAAAAGGTACTTATACTTGTACTCATTATATGCCTACATACATTACACTACAACAACACCAACAACCAATACACTTACGAAAAAGTTAAAAGCTATAAAAGACAATGACAAAGCAGATCGTAATAATGTCCGTGACACATTATGGCTTTACTAATAAGTGTGCTTTATCACTGTGTGTACAAAATCACATCGTCGTACCTTCTTTTTGTCTGTAAAGCACACATACTTTCGCTTTCTGACTCGCGTTTGTCGTCATTTTTAGTTATTGCTTAAACTCTCTGTTGTTCCTCTTATATACTCCACAGAGGCGTGAGCTGTGATCATTCTTTTCTCCTTATGTGCTACGCTTCGCTTATTTCCCATACAACAGCAGCACCGCACCGATTCTGCTCTGCCTTATAAACATATATTCTTCTCTTTTGGGGAATCTTGCCAAACCAAAAAAAAAAGATTGCTCATGTTTGTGCTGTGCTGGATAAACTAAAAGCATGTTTCCGTGTTATGCTCACTGCTGCAGCCATCATCACACACACAAACAAGGGAAAGGGGTAAAAAATGCAGCTTCATCATTTTTGCACCAGCACCAGAAACGCCGAAATCATAGTCTGATGAAGGAAGAAAAAAGTCAAGAAGACTTGTTTGGTTGGAATGTAATGTGTTTTTTACAAGTTTATGAAATAGCATGACAAACGACTCTCACTTACTTATATACGCAATAATGTAGTAGTTACATACAAAGTCGTAGAAAAAAATGGTACACATGATGTTTCACGGTAAGAGCAGCAGTTGCTTTATAACGAACACCACATGTGTGCATTATATATTTTTTTTCTGGATGATGCTTTCAAACTAGGAGTCTTTTTTTAAAAGATGTCACTAAATAATGTACATATACGTGCAGAAGAACGTAAAAAAACAGTGGCAAATGTTGTCTTTGAGCTAATGATGCCTGATGCTATAAAAGAGGCAAGCAAGAGTTTGTTTGTAGTAGCAGTGGATTATGTAGCACTTGTATTCAAAACAGCATCAACGACAAGATTCTGTAACATAAAAAAGGAGCATGTTGAGCGGAATATTAGAAATTGATGAGGGAGCGATGATGATTACGCATTTTTCTACTTGCTCGCTTTCACCAAATATTTAGCATGACGGGTGTTTGCCAAATATACCGTCATCATGACACAAGCATATTATTTATCCGCTATAAAAGGATATTATGATAACATGTGTAGATGACTGTACTACGTAGTTGGTATGTAATCTATGATAAATTTACGATCAATCCCGTCACATTAATCAGTGGGATGATGCCAAGCAGTTAACAGATATTTAAGGAGGTTACAGATATTATGCTGTTGTAATAGAACGAGAATTATGGCAAATTAAGGCCATGATGCAAAAAATGTAATAGTGGATTCTAATAGCATATAATATCGTACGTGTGGAAATAAAATCCAGTTTCTGATATCATTATAAGTTATGTAGCTACTAACCTCGCAACTGACAACCATAAATTTCCACTCGCATGCAAACCGTTCGGTCATGGTAGGAGTAGGGAAGAATCCGTAGTTTCGATGCAATAATTGGCGGGTTCAACTCTTGCTTGGCAGCCAAGTAAGTATTGATATTTCCTTTGATGATCTGGAATGTTATAGCAAAGAGAACAGAGAACAATGTAAGTTTGCATGTTACTACACACCATTTGATTTTCTCGTTTGCGATGGTATTGATTAAATTATTAAGCAAGTCTAGTGATAATAATGATGGTGACGAGAATGGGTTTTGGCAAGGTAGCTAGGTATAGTTCAAAAGTAAAAACACTGATAAGAGGGCATTGCCATCATTTTGAGCAAACCAAGTTCTTTACTTCATTATGAATTAAATTAAACTAATTTAGCAAAAACAAGTTGTAAGTATGTTTAAAACTGATTCCACCAGTCAATACTTTGAATATCTGTGCCGCTGTTCTTTTTCAAGGTTATTTATTGTTTTTAGATTGCAAATTAAGACACGCGTTAATTATCCTCTGCAGATACTACCTAGAAATGGAAAAAGGTTCATTTAATTACCTCGCTTCCATTAAGATCTCTGTATCGTATCCACTTGTTAATATTCGCTCTCCAGTAAGCGAGCAGGTAATATTCGCTATATTCCTTTCCATGTCCATTGCCAAATCTTCCCTGTACTTCTGTCGCGGTGATCACGTGAGGAGTATGCAAATCAATCTAATTAACAGACAAAGCAAGTTTAGAATTTTTGTGTTGAGTAGTTTTTATTTGATGGGGCGAGAATTAGTGTTTTTTTACTGAAACGGGTACTACGTACGAAATTGAATTCAATCTGTGAATGGGAAATGGAAAGTAAAAGTTTCAGTAGTTGTACTTTGTTTCCTGAATATTTTCTCATTTCTCGTTCGTTGCAAATTAAATCTGTATTTTACTTATTCTTGAAAAGGGTTTCACTTTCTAAAATTAGCATGGCTAACAAGTTCTTTTCAACTTTTAATTTGAAAACATTTTTATTTTACCTGTAACCATTCTTCTGCCTCTGAATTCACTGGCTTCCTCGGGCACCACGCTCCTCCATTTTTTTCAACTCTGATTCTGCGGATCAAAACAGGGTCAAATTTAAGTTGAAAAAGTGTAAAGAATTTAAAAAATTAGAGGAAAGAAAAAATTGATGAAAGTTAGCAAAAAGGCCAAATTTTTAAGTGATTCTCCTCTTAGCTAACACTTTGAGGCAAACGTGTACATATCATTAATGAAAAATATATATAATTTAAGAAGCATCATGACAGCATTGTAATGTAATTTAAATATTTTGAAGATATATTTCAAGTAAAGAACTTTTAAATACTTGTTGAAAGTATTTTCTTGGGGCATTAATAATTGTTAATTTATTTTTTTGACTGGAAACTCGTTTTATATTAGGGTATTTACAAGTTTTTCCTTTATGCTCCCTGCTGAGCTAAAACACCAGGACCACTGCGGAAAATGTCAAGATATTTTACTTAAAAAGAAGATGAGGTAGATTTTTGAAGGTGCTTTTGTTGTGTTTTAATAATAATAAAAGTAATATGGGTGTATCCCCTCACCTAAATCTTGAGAAAAAAGGGTTCCCCATATCGCCTTAAAAAGTCACAAGAGGCGCCGGCAATATGTATTCATATATAAGCGTGCGGTATACAAGAAATAAACGAGAAAAAACTTAAAGCTCTGTCTACAAATTTAGGCAAAAGATGAAACTAAGATTTCATTAGCTTTCACGAAAAAAAGTCATGCGTTTATGAAACTCATTTCATCCGAACAGACATCAATTACCCATAGGGAACCCAAAAGAACACTAAGAACAGTTCAACACAAATATTTCTTTTTAAATGAATAAACACAGTGACTGCGTAACAATTCCTTGTTATTTTACATAATACGAACACAACAAGGGTAAAAAATTTCTTGAAATGAATATCATCTACAGTACTTTCAAACTTTGGAAAACCTACTCGTAAAAATATCTGTTTAACAGATAAGAGTGAAACCAATCATCCTGATTACCATTTTTATCAAAAGCTCAGTCCTAGTTTAGAAACAAAGTTTGAAACCGAATCAGCAACAAATTCAAACTGACTAGATACACACTCGTCACGTATAGGTTCCTAATGATATTTGTTAACATATAAAATGAAATACTCAAAGTTTCTACTTTCAATTACCACTCTTTGAAAGAAACCTGCGCTATTCAATATGATTATGAGAAAACTTAAATCATAAATGCACTTTTTACCTTTCTTCAGTCCTAAATGCATAGGTTTTATGGCTTAAGGTCGCAACTTTAAGCGATGGCATGCTAGTCAATTTTTAACAAAACAAAGAGGGGCATATTCTTTGTTGGGAAAAGTTGAAAAGTTTAAACCTTAATGATGTTTACTTTTTAGAAAGTTTAGACATTGGAAGTCTCTCATGTTTAAAAAAATTGCGTTTGCCTAATGAGATTTTTTGCATAATGTACAGAATCTGGTAGTAATAAAATATTCAGCCGCATCACTTGTAAGCTAGGTAGCAGTTTCCAAAATGAAATTCTAGAAACAGAAATGTTCCCAATTTCCACTACGCTGCTGCAACAAATAAATGCACCCCTGGTGCCCAGTGTTCACCCTGATTTCATCAGCAGATGAACAAAATGATGTCATTGCAATGCTTTCCACTGATGTTTCGTCTGCTTTCCATAATATTATCCAGCTAAATTTTGGTTCAGTCGGTGTTTTGTATTTTTCTGTTGTGTGGTGGTAGCTCCCGTGGCATGTTTGGTGCGGTACGTCTATCGCATGTTTGAAATATGTAGCGGAACCCATAACAAATGGCTTTGGTCTCATCTTTCAAGTCGCTCATTATCCTCACCCGGCTGACGAGAAAATGTGTCGCAGTCACGTGTCTAATTACCCAAATTAATTAATGTTTGAAACTGAGAATACACTATCCTTACAAGTAGGGTTGCCGATAATGATTCAAAATAAAATATTGTACCCTCCTACAGTAACATTTTCTACGTGTATAATAATAATAATAATGCAATCTTTTCAAAATTTTGAGTTATTGCTGCCAGAGTTGTGGCAAGAGTAAATTTAGGTATATTGAATCTGATAAAACTGTTTTGGTGGCTGGTTGATAGCTCTCCATTTCTCCAGTGTGGTTGAGCTATTAATATGCCAAGTGATTAAGAGACGACGAGTGCTGTGAAGAGTATTGGAATATATACATACGCTAATATAAATGCAGAAAGGACTCCCCAGTTCTGTTGAAATTCGAAACAGTAACAACAGCAGTCAATGCAATGCGTAGTGGTGATGTGCATGTACTACATACCATGTACACAGTTTATAACCAAAAGAGAAAAGTCAAAGGAATTCGACACAAGTTGCGTTTTGAAAATTACATTCATTTGTATAAACATATGTCTCCGGTTCCCATTTCTTGTTGTTTTGTGAATTTGTAGGGAATGTGTTGAGGAAGCCTTTCATGCTGTTGCAGTTGATGATGATCATGTTGTTGCTGTTTGCTAAAGAGCCTTAATGTGTTTAGTATTTAAATCCATTTGTCGAATATGTCCATCTGGTTTCACTCATGTTGGTTTTAAGCGTATTGGATTTCCATTTTGTGGGGTTCATTCCTACCGACTAGCGACTGAATGCCTTTTGACGTAATGCTATCGTGGTGTGGTGGCATATTACTCCATTTTTCCACGTTGTGCTATGCTGTTTTCACCAAGAAACTATAACTTTTGATATGATACGATGAGGATAATGATGAAGAGAAAGACACATCACAAAAGGACGTGGCTGTAATATGACATCAGTAGTCGTGACAGAAGGTACCACAGATCTCGGCAGAGTCAATCTATCTATATACGACACACTTTGAGCAATCATGTTTTATCATCAGGCACTCATCTGGCAACCGATCCATTTTCATTTTTTTTCAGTCATACGTGTATTCACTAACATACGCATACTTATTATGAACTATTTTAGAAACTAAATAGAACTAAATTTTAGAACACACTTTTGCCTTTTTATAGAAATCTACGTCTGTTCTATATTACACCAGCAATTTTAACAAAATTGATGCTTCTTTAATCTACATTACATTACCGCAATAGAACATGACGAAGGAAACATTACTACGCTGAAATTGATGCCCATATCCATAACGCATCAATTTGAGTAGTCTTACCTGCTGGAAAAAATGCCGACAGTGTTCATGTCAAAGGAAGACGAAGCCGTTATGTCACTATCTGGAATGTCTCCTGATTCCATGCCTAATGGACTAGTGCAAAGTGCTAGAAAATAAAAAAAAAGAGTAACAGTGCATATTATTGTACATAAATCTGGTCGTGCGTATGAATATTTATGCCAACAAGCTTGGGTCCAAAGTAGATCAAGTCGGTGTGGTTTTGTATGTGACTAGCTGACACACTCCCAGTTTCCTTTTAAAAAATGGATATTTGTATCACTCAAAGTCAGTATAATATACGTAGTTGTGTATACCACCAGATAAGACAACAAACACGCAACGGAATTTCCGTGCATGGTGTTTTGCATAATAGCTCGGTAATAGTTTTAGCCTTTTAACCACACCAACATATATCAACTTACTATCGGATATTAATGAGAGTCACTTACAAGTGTCAAGTGCTCCAACACGCTGAAAGAGGCAACAGAGGAGAAGTAAATGCACTGTGCTCAGCGTTACTGGAATCCAGCTGAATTTCGAGGTCAAGCATCTCTGCTGCTTCTGGCGAAGCTCTACTAGTGGTATCCTCTTGTTTCCTGTCCGGATTACTTTACATGATGGATTGCCCGTTCTTTCCTCTTCGGAACGAGCCATTGTAGAATTAACACTCTTCAAGAGAGCGCAGTGCGCGTTTAGATATGCACGCACTTTACAATGTGTGCCTTCACTATTTTGTTTGCTGCTCGTGGTTCTCAATGTATTTTTCAGATGCTTACTTGCCTTTACTCTGTTAATCACATGATAACATTTCCAGATTCATCTTTATTGAATATCCGAATGTTATTTCTAGGATCAAAACCTTCCTTTCTCGATCTCTTTTTACAAGTTATTTCCTCTTACGGCGACTTATTGATAAAGACGACGGGAGAAATGACGGCTTGTCTGAACAAACGGTAGCACTGCTGAAGAGTCTGCAAACAAAGAAAAGGAGAACATTGTAAAATCCTTTCGGGTTTTGTTACAAACATAATAATAAAACATTGATCTATCATGCATGCCTTTCTTGTCTTGTCATGTTAACTTTTGACTATTTCTACCTTCTTCATACAGCCAAAGGGTATATAGGTATCTCTCCTACACATAATCATTACTACCTACACGATCTTACGTACGCATCTTTGTTGCTCATTATGACAGTCTTTTCACACGGACACTATAAAAAATTATGCGTTCGGAATGAACGGTTTGTTCACCGACAATGCAACATCATCGTGGTCGCCGTGAGTTTCAAATGTAGCTATCTGATAATGATAATAGAAAAGCTTTTCACAACGAATTAAGAATTAAATGTACACGAGCAAAAAGAAGCGAAGAGCTTGAACTGAAGAGATGAGCGAACTGATAGAAGATGAATGTGCACTTGTTCTGCTAACACAAGTGGCACAACAATGATTAATTAACCAAACTTGTTCTCACTTCACTATACATTACGCGGCTTCATTAAATTGAACTGACAAACAAACAACACGAGATATGAAGTCAGGAGATTTTCAAAAATATATCATACGCTATATCAGTCCGAGGCTGGAGGCAGTCATAGTAGATGAATAATATTTGTTCACTGCCTTTCATGCTTATTTCAGTTTGAAGCTGCAAATTTATATTCCTTTCTTTATTTCCCCAATATTGAATATGAACGCCCAAGTAATAATGTGGCAAAGAGCCAATTGAATTCTCAACCCACAGTGGTGACCATGTACAAGAGAAGAAGCCTTATCTGGAGAAATCGCATTAACTGCAAAAAAAAAGAAGCGGCCATTTGAAAAAATAAAATAGTAGAAGCAATGACTTCAAAAATGGATTTCAGACTCATTAAAGACATTATATTCAGACAACTGTACTCAACATGGTAAGCGTTTCTTACATTTGCTTCTGCATAATAATTATTACGCTTTCTTACTCGTCGTCGTGAAATGATTACTACATAGATGCGCTAGAAATAATTCCATTCCAACTATTCCGAGTGATTACTGCAAGTCAAGGACAAAATACATCAGTTGCAGTTTTTATAACTATTATTGAGGAATGCATATCTGAAGGACCTTTGGAATGAATCTCTTGCACAATTTGAGTAAAACCTATATTGTCGCTCTTAAGACCCAATTTTCAATTATTAAGTATTGTGCTGATTGTGAATCTGCAAATATTCAGTTTGATTGGATTTGTATCATTAGAGAATACATATAAAATGGTGGGATGATACAGTGATACGTTTTCAAAAACAGGAAGCCCTACTTTGTACATACGCTGTTCTTACTTCATTCGGAATCAGTTTTGAGGATATTTTTGCTGCTCGACTATATCTCTACACTTTCGCTTTACACCGGAGAGAAAAGGGTTGCAGGGGAGAATATCAGACCAGTGGGCTCTTATTACGCTACAGGCAAAATCATGGAAATGAATATGATCATTTTACACCGGAGAGAAAAGGGTTGCAGGGGAGAATATCAGACCAGTAGGCTCTTATTACGCTACAGGCAAAATCATGGAAATGAATATGATCGTGTTTTCAAGTTGGTTGCTCTCTTGTAATTCCTAACAAAACAAAATTGAATACATTTTTGGAAGTACATTTCACATCTACAACGACAAGCGCTATCCATCTCAGACAAAATGGTACGCGAGTATTCTAACAACATCAATTGTGTAAAAAGGTGATGATGAGCTAAACTAATGGTAAGGGATGAAAACTATGTACTACTACTACTACTGCTGCTGTTTTTCCTCTTTCTTAATCTTCCCTTCTCACTTCAGTTTCCCTGCATGGGTGCATGTTTTACTAAATTCATGTAACAGAATGCGTGTGTGCATAGAAAAACGAGTGGATTTATCAATAAAACAAATCTTGAGTGCATATAATAAGAATAACGATTCTTGTGAGTGTGGCTACATAAAAGAAGAGTCATTAATCTTCGTACAGTGTCAGTTTCCTTATTTTCTTCGATCAAAACTTTGAAATTGGATATGTCTACCGTTCACACTGCGTTTACAACACACACACAGCCGGTACTCTCTCTCTGGTACACAAACTTGATGTTATTTAGTATATTGGTTTTACATAACAATATTTTCTAGAGGGTGAGATTAGTATGAGGAAAAAGTGCCATCATTCCATTCTTTCACTGCGTGTTCTTTATTCGGAAACAGGAAACTAGATTCTTCCACTTGGATCATTTTTAATTCAGTAAAGTAAAAGAGTACATCATCATCGCATCATCATCATTGCTGCCGCCACCACCACCATCCCTTTTAATTCGCCACCAGCAATATTTACCAGCTAAAAGACGAACCTTTCCCAAGAAGCAATGTTATTATGCCTTTATCTACAAACTACTTTGTGTACACTGCACAAACACCGTCGCAGAGGCAGTTGTATCCTCCCTCACCCACAATTCACAATCAAAAAACTTACGCTTCCCTGACTTTTAAATATGTACCTATGTATGTGTATACTAAGACGAGAGATTGAAATTGAAGATTACTTCTTTTTACTGCTCCTTCATCCTATTGTTACAATTATTACTTTTAAATGCTCAAGGGTGGCTTTATATTACCAATTGGAATTTGAATTACTTCCACTCTACGCCGTTGAATGACAAGCAATATACTAAGTGTACCATATTATGCTACAACTTAAAAGACACTTTTACCGTCGTCTTTTTAATGATATTTGATAAAAAGCACTTCAGTGGAATTCTAAATCTCTCTTTTATGTAAAGAATTAGAAAAGACATGGGTTTACTATCAGAGAAATGTTAAAGTTTCATTAGATAATTCTACTTCTTATTTGTGTCTCCTTACTACAGAATCCCCGTGCCTGCTATAATTTTAACTAAATGCCATGAATGTGATCTGAATACCAATTGAATGATTTAAAAAATGACCAACCTAACATTAATGAAAGCAGTTTGCTAGATCGAGACCAAGGATTGTTTAGTGACTCATTCACTCGCTCCTACTACTACTCATCACTACCACCACTTAGTCAGTATAACGTCCTCAAGGAGAACAAAAAAGGTTGAATGCATAGCCATTAAACTGCTTTAGTATGTATGCCTAGCAGCTGCTCTAATTTTCTTCCCTTTTTGGCACGGTGCAAATGACAGTGTGCAAAATCTCTTGCCGAGGACAGATGTTCATTTAAAAGATTATGATTGCAATTTCGAAGGCATTTTGATAGGAATAATAGTGATCGTAAAGTCGGTGTCGCTTTAATGACTTACATTTGCTCATACGTGTCATCTACTTTTGCAGAAATATGTCGCACCCCTTAGCTATCATTGCGACAAGTCGTCATATATGAGAGAATAGTAGTGATGGTTGTGTGTGTGCGTATGAGGAAAAAATATTGTATGTTTGACTTTTTATGTTCGAGTTTATGTGAATGAATTGCTAATATCCTTCCACCCTTTATAAAGTATACAAAAAACAACAATAATTTTCACACGCTGCAGCTATATTTAGGAATACCACCACCACTTTATTCCTTCACGCATAGAATATTTATTGTTATGCTTTTTTATACTACTTTGTTTAAAGGTGGTAGTAGCAGTAAAAGGAAAAAATGAGCCAGTTAGTAGTAAGCCGCTTTATTATGCAGCATTTATTTAGCAAAAATCTACTTTTTTCCAACCCATATAAAATAAAACATCCTTAAATCAAATGAAAAAATCCTCATAAAAACTGCACGAGTATTAAAAGGAAACAGAGAGACCTACGAACATGCAATACCAGCAGCATGTAAGAGCGTTATATAATATGCAGTAAACATTTTGCCGTTGTGCTGCTGCTTTTACTTTCTCAGCATTTCGGTAGAACTGTCATCAGAAGGAAAATACAGTTCACATTAGCAGTACCATACCGACTGAATATGTGAGGAAAAGAAGAGGCAGCTACAAACACATACAGAGAGAGAGAGAGAGCTCACCCCATTCATTCATGAGTTTTCTGCTCGTCCTTAATCCAGCTGCCGCTGATTTACACACTATTTCGCGTATTTTCTACTTCTTTCCCCCTCCATTATCCTCTCTGCTTTGGAATAAAGTATACGATTCATAATTTTATTGCAAGTTGTTTTATTTCCCTTCTGCTTCTTACATTTTCCATCTTGTTTATTGTGGAAAAGTCACAAAGGGAGCCTGTTTCACGGTTTTTCTCTTTTCATTCTTCCCTTCTCCAATTTTCTCTCGTTTTCCGTTTAACAATGTAATCTATTTAGAATGACCAGAGGCTCATTAATAATTCGCAAAGAAAATGCAATGCTTTTTTAGAAACAGAAGCCATAATTTTCTTATTTGAAGTAAAAAATTGTAAAGGGGTTGTAAAAGTGAAAAAAAGAAGAAATTCAAAGGAAACATGGGGGTCTTGTACCCAGTACATATTTATAAAGGAAAACAGATTAGGAGATTACACAAGATTTTTCAAACCTTGAATGATCAAACAATATACATGGTAAACATATTATCAGATCACATCCACACAGTGCAACAAAAAAATAATGGTCCAAGTTGACTGTTTCCTGTCAATCACATGAAATGGACTTGCTGGTTTTCTCCACTGAGCTGCCTCCATCACTACCACCACCCAACTCACAGTTTGAATGTGGCTAATGTACTCAAGTGCACATCCCCATCACTTTTATGGAATCGTTCAGCTCACTAAACCAATAAATCCAATCCGACTTAAAACATTTCCTCCATTGACAAGAGTGAATCAACGAGACGCCATAATATGTGCACATGCATGCAGCAACAAGAGCTGTGCAACTATTGCTATACTACTTTTATGAAACCTGCACGCTCTACTGCATGCTTTATTTTGTAGTTTCTTTTTTTCAAATACATTACATTTTATTTATGTTACACTAAGAAATGTTGAATATATGGGGTGAAATCGGTAGTGGTTGCATTGTATATACTGCATTGTATGTTCATAAGTGGTGGCTTGTGTGGTATGGTGCCAAAAATAGGAAAGGAAAAAAGAAACGGCAAAAGGAATAAGGAAGGAAGTATAGGTAGAAAATTCCATTTTTGGAAATGAAAAAGGGGAAAGTATTCTTTGGGGAAAATAGTTTCATCAAGGAAGGATCAGTTGGGAAAAATAACCACATTAAGTTGCGCCGACCTAACTTTGTTCCACCCTTGCAACCTATTTGTTTCCCTTTGCAGTGCACAAACATCAATGATGATGTGTCCAACAGTACATTCACATAAACTTTCAAATAAACGACTTTGCATCTTCCTTTTCTCCATCGTATAAAATCGGAAAAACTTCACACTGCTCTAGTTCAAAGTATATGAATGAGCTCATCATTCTTGTGTTTACACAGAAAAAAATACATTTGTAATGATGTCTTTTATACCTATAATAGCATGCAATAGGGTTTTTGCATAGGAATGTGTAGCAGTAACACCATCCTCATTGTCATCATCATCATCATCGCCATCACTTTGAAACTTTATTTCCGGACCAACTGTGCACGTACTTTCAAGTCACACGATAAGTTATCGGTCAAATGTGCGTGTCAATGTTAAGTGGTGCATATGTGTTGGTTCAGAAAAACGAAGCTAGTTGATACAGGAAAATCCGCTTAGACTTGGAAAGTTTGCCATTTTAAGAAAAATGTGGAATAGGTGTCAACAAGATAAGAACTACTTCCTCTTAAACTTATTTTCTACCCACACACACCCTATCCTCACGCAAGGCAAAACTCGTTCAAATGATCAGACTATGAACAGAAAGAAGTCGGGTAAATAATGGGATGGGATATTACACAGATTCTTGTGTACAGTAATCATTATTATTATTATGAGAGTTGTGATGTGATAATATCAAGCACTGGGAGCAGCAGCTATATATCTTTGCTCTTTTTCAGTTTTTAGGGTGTGACCCCACTCTGTCTTTTTTTTTGTATAAGTAATATTATTACTGAACCAGGAAAAATATTGAAAAATCAATACGATAAGAATGATCATTGCAAGAAAAAAAATGTCATTTTTTCTTGAGTGAATCATATATCTTTATATACAGTGTACACTGTATAATAATAGTAATAACCCGAACAACCCGAGTCGTAAAAGGTCTAGAGGTTCCCCAGTGATTCAAAAAGATGCTCTTCATTATCACTTTTTATGACAGCACTTCTCCGTACTACTCTCGTTGACATGCGGTAGTAGTGGTTGGATGGTGTAATGCCGATATGCAACGGGTATACAGTGTACAATTCACAAGTTGAGTTGTGCTTTCTAATGGGGTGTCATCATTGCGGATAATGAGGTTTCTCAAAGAAGATAAGTTTTCTTTCAAAGGTCAGAAAATTACGATGAGACTGTTGGAACTTCTTTAATGGGTTATAATAATAATGCTATCATGGCGTAAATTATGATGTTGTGGAAAGCTTGGAATACCACTTATGTACTTGTGGCATACGACAATGTTCGCGAGTGATGAATAGAAAAAGTACAATGCTCACCAACTGCCAACTTAACACCAACTCGACATCAAAATTCTTTCCTAAGAAAGTTGTAAACAATGTGACTTTCCTGACTTGGACGATGAGAAAGCGGGGTGGGTATATGATGGTATATATGTACTACGTATAATGACAATGTTATGCGAAGAAGAAAATGAAAATGCCATCACCATCATCATCAAGTTTTTTGGTTCAGTGGCCTGGCCGGAGCTTATGTCATATCATATATTCTTTCCGTTCTTTACTTACAATAGATTCAGTTCGGTTCGGTTGTCGAGTATCAACCAAAAAACAATGGCTATTGTTTACCATCGTATCAATATGCTGTGATGACAAACAAAATGTTTCATACACGAACGAATTGGTCTTTACATTTGAAAGATATGCAGGCAACTAGGTAAACCAAACCCGCATATTATTACAAAATATTTTGCTAGCCAGACCACTTTGCTAGAAACTGTCATTGAAATTATTTTCGGTTCGGCACGTTTCAGAATTTCCTGTTTAGTAGTGAAACCCTACTAGGAAAAATACTGCCTAATAATCGGCTTTTCCGCCAAACCACGCTTGATTATTCACTAAAAGGAAAGCAGTGTTGGTGTACCTCATATTATAAATCAATGATATAATACGTGAGAGACCTGTGGGTAGTAGTAGATCAAAAAACCGTGGAAAGTACCAAAGAATGGCTAAATGAAATATCCAAAAATATGTACGGTCTTCGGTCTCATGATCACGATCATCATCTTTATCATCATGAATGAAAACGCTAAAGTACGTGTTCCAATGTTATATTCAGTAGTTTACTATTATCCTTTTCGTAGTTGCAGTGAAGCTGTGGGGCTTGTAAGCAGAAAGCCAAAGTTGAGAAACATGCATGCTTTTGAATGGAAATGGTAGTACGCCATGATAGAAGACAGCTAAAAGCCTCTCATTTCCTCTGTTTTTGTCCCGTCATTGTACCACGGGAAAAGGCTTAATGCTTCTTTAGAGACTTTCCATGGGAAGAAAGAGGGAAACGTGAAACAACCGTGAAAGCATAAATACTCAACTGATTTCGAATTTAAAAACCTTTTCAGCTCTCTTCTTTTTTCGTAGATTTGATTTTTGGTGGTGGTAGAGTGGTAGAGTGGTGGTTGCGGAGAAAATATCATAAAAGACCAGAGCATTTTCAGCGTACATGGATAGTAAACCTGCAATGGTTTAGGCGTATTGGGTATTTTCTCTTTTTCTCTTTTCGATCACATTCTGTTTTTCCTATTGAGTGTGTGACTCTGTGCTCTTTGATGGGATTGGGATACTGAGGTTTTAAGCGGTATACGGGAACAGCGGAATACATTTCAAAATGGCAAAGCACACGTACGTTCACCGTATTTAAAGGGACGAATAGAGCAACTGAAAAAAAATTAAACCGAAAGGACGAATGCTATGCAAGTGTGGCAATGGTAAAAGGCAGTTGTACAAGCAACTTGTCTTCATGTTCACTTCGTTCCATCCGTGAGCACACGTGCATTGTCGACGTATTAAAATAGAAGTAAAAGTACGTATAAAACGGAGTAGAGTAAACTGTAAAATCAAAGACTCAAAAAATATGTGCGCATATGTGAGGAAGGAATATATAAGAATGAATGAAAGAAAGAATCAGCACGAACGATTGATCTCTTTTCAAGTATAAATCTGTCTATTGTGCTTTAATAGTTTCCAGCTATTATGTAATAGGCTTACTTCCTACTTTTGATGATAACTGAAGAAGAAAGGCAACATTTGAATACAAAATCCAGATTTACCATTTTCTCCTCTTTCCCGATTTTACGTAAGCATTTATGAATGTAATCATATAAAGTTGAGTAGGTATTTCAAACGGGCTCGGGTAGGAAAATACTCTTGGAGAATTATATTATTGCAACAACATTTTCCCTCTTTTTTGCTTTTCTAACGAGGGTAGTATAAGAACATCTAAAGTATACGTAAACTGAATCTAAAGCGACTTAAAATAAGAGATGCAAACTTTTGTGCTTGGTTTTATGCATGTACAGGATTTTCTTTGAAAAATCAATTCTGTACGTATTTACATTTTCTGATATATATTTTTTTCACATTCAACGTTTATTTTCTGCTGTCAAGTGACTTTTTTCAACAAAAAGTGGTCTTTTCAGGTGGGGAGGAAGGGAGGAAGGTTATGTGGCTTTTATATTATTATTATTATCGACTTCTTGAAAAGCTCTCTTGTTTACTTTTCATTAAACAGTTAGGGAGAAATTCAATCGCTTGTAAAAGAATTTTTAGTACGGATTCCCACTTTGAACGTTACCTCATCGTTTTTGCTACACTATCAACAAATGCGAGTTGTACACAGTGCAGTGGTTCGGTTTGATTTCAAAAGTAAATAAATAAATAAGTTTTTCTTGTTTTGGCGAGAATTTGTTTTTGAGCGTTCACGATTTTGAAGCCTTTTTGCTGCTGCTGTTCTTGATCGTTTATATTATAGAGTCTGTCCAAATTGGACAAAAAATGTTGTTGATGCCTGCTGTTTTTGGTGATATAGTGCTCAAGGGATGTTGGATTTGACGTTGCTTATTAAGACATGAATTTCCTTTTTTCTCTCTTTACTCATTTGTACTTCTAGAGAAACAAGACCAAGCCACAACAGGGGAACGAGGTTTTCGGCATGCACAAGCAGCCAGAGTCGTCATCATCATCATCATCACTTTCTGATCATGACGACTTAGTGTTATTATTATTATTATGATAAGTTACTTCAACAGAAAAGTATTTCTTTCATATTATTGCATTTTCACAGTTTGTCTAAATGAGTCAGCCTCAGCAGCAGTATGACAAGCGTATATATGCACCCGACTAAAGCAACTACTGCTGCTGCTGTTGATGATGATGACTGACTATATCCCGTTTTCCTTATTGCATTTGAATGCATAACGTGCTTATTATATTGCACCTCTCATTATCATTTTAATATTTGCGCGTGTGGATGCATTTGCTGCCAAAATAGCTAACCCTAAACATGATTAACATGTTCCCTGTCATGTTGGATTTTGACTGATGATGATGGAAAAATATGATCACTTTTTTTCTTCTCCACTGTGCAATGTCTCACTGTTTTTTTCTCTGAATGAAGACGAAGAGCAAATAATGGACTTTAACCCCCTACAAGCATTCATTTACCACGGACTCAACATACACGAATAATGTAGCGTGAGAGAAGAGAAAAAAATATATTAATCTTTATAATTTAAAAACTATACTAAATAGTCATATAAGCTTTTATACTGCTAGCTAATACGCAGTGACGGGGTTAATGTGAATATATTTCATTGGTATTCAGTTTTTTTGAAATTTTTAGTGAAAAATAGGCTTAACGATGATATCATATATCTCATGGAGTAAATATAGTAATGAAGACGTGGTAAACCAAACTCTTTTGTTTGTAAATGAATAAGTGGATAAATAGACAAACTGCCAGCAAACTTGAAACAAAAAGGTTTGAATAGAAAGCTCTTCTCATTTCATTCCATCACCACCATCATCAGCATCACCACCATCTTTTCTGGTTAAAGCTCCTTGTCTTGTTGTTGTGATTTCAAATTTCAAGTTTGATTCATCAACACAATGCAATGATAAACAGGAATGTTTGAATAGATACGGACGTGCAAACGTTTGTAAATCCGGGCAAGCACATAGGGCAGGCAGAAGAGAGCAAGAGGTAGCGTGCAAATGACTTTCCTCTTCAGAGTCACTATGTTTTCATCAGAAGTGAGCTGATGAACATGTTATTACAGAAGGAATCACTATTTCGAATTGCTTGAAAAACTTGATAAATAAGGTGGTAGTATAGTGGTGGCGGACGGTGAACGGGAAAATATCTATGATCCTCCTCGAACTCTGTGTGAAAAGTCTCATTTATCAAACCTACAAAATGAGTCTCACTTTTGTTTCTATCCACTTCTTCTTGCAAAGACGTGCTTCTACTATAACATTTTCTGGTGTATTTGTTAAGTATTTTCTTTTATATATGAACTGTTCAATTTCGAATTGCTTGAAAAACTTGATAAATAAGGTGGTAGTATAGTGGTGGCGGACGGTGAACGGGAAAATATCGATGATCCTCCTCGAACTCTGTGTGAAAAGTCTCATTTATCAAACCTACAAAATGAGTCTCTCACTTTTGTTTCTATCCACTTCTTCTTGCACAAGACGTGCCTCTACTATAACATTTTCTGGTATATTTGTTAAGTATTTTCTTTTATATATGAACTGTTCGTCTCGTTAAAGTTTCTGGTATTTATTTGTTCAAAAAGATTCATCATTTCTACTCAATATCTTTGGCTAATTGCTGAGTGAAGTATCAACAATGTACATTTTACTTGTAAAGTAATTGATGGGGTGGCGAATCTATATGGGCGCCGGTAATAGAAAGGCTTTAGAATAAAATAATTTGTTTGTATGTGCATGCATATTATATATAGCGTATCTTACCTTCTTATCAAACAAAGCAAGTATTTATACAAAAGAGGAAAGAGCAAGAAAACAGGAAGAATTTTCCATTCATGAAAACTTTTGCAAAGTGGAAAGAAAATGAATTGGCTTTTGTTTGTCTAAATTCTCTTCTCCATGTGTTGTTTTTGGAATCCGCTGAAAACAGAACAATGGACTCTCGATCTGAAGAAGCAATTTTTCATTGAAAAGCTGAGAACTGGATGAAGATATCTACGCATGAAGCAAGCTTGGATATACATCTCTCTCTCTCTCTCTCTCTCTCTCTATTCTCTATGTTTTACATATGCGAATATTATCAAACATTTTATAAAAGTTTAATATGCAATATATCATATTGTAATGGTTTCTTTTTTAATCAGCAAACTCTCTCCAGGGAGCGAGTGGTGTGGCAAAAACACTTCTTCACTTTCCTTTTCCCAACGATTATTATTATTGCTGCAGGTTGCAGACTTTCTTTACACTCATAAAGAGCCGAGTGTAGTCTTGCTGTCAATTCTATAATTTACGATTTAATTCAGAGTAAAAGAAGAGCAAACGAGTTTAACCAGTTTTACACGCGCCTGTCTGTTGTTCCATATGCGATAGCAATATATGTAAAGCAGGCGAAAAAGATATTCATTCATTTTCATTCACCAGAATTCGACTCCATACGTCTTTCACATAAAACTAATCACAGGATGCATACATATAATCTTTGTGCGCTTCCTACTTCCTTCGGTTGTGGTAATAGCCAGCCATTTGGGATCCCGTTACATGTCAATTTGCAGCTTTCAGACAAGAGCAATAACAATGGTCTGTTACAGACACCGTTACGTTGTACCTTGTAATAATACCACCACTAGCACTTATATATCTTCCAATATGCTAGCTTGTGCTCAGTTTTGAGGAATTTTATTCTTATACTGTTTTTTCTCCAAGATTACTGTATAGAATGGGACGGGATAGAATATTTGCCATAATTTAAATGCAAATTCCAGGGTATAATTTATTTTTCTCGAGCTGACACTACAAAACACAGCTGCTCCTCGGAATATCTGATCATTTCGTAACCACAAGCTAAGCAAATACTAAAATGCTTTTAATGCGCCTGTTCGGTTTTTGTGAAAGTATTACTAACGATTGTGTATTAGGTTCTCCATTACTTTATATATTAGCCTTAATATTTTAATGGAATCAGGAAATAAGCCTAAATATACGGATAGGGGTTGAAATCTCTGAGCACACATCCAAACTGAAATGCTTTTATTAATTTTTTTTTGTCTCATGTTTATCAAAGCAGTGCTGAGGAAAGGTGCGCAGATGCCATTTACATTACACATTGCACAATACCTAATAATCATAATATGATGGTGATGGTGTCATATTTATCAGATTCAAGGAGAACATTGTTACTTACTACATAGAAATTCAGGATATAAAAATGTTTTTATACAGAGTTATCCTCGCATCCTTCATCCCGCCACTAGCTGAACCGAACTGGAGCAAAAAAAAAACTAGCGTAAAGAATGTCGGCGGCATTATGAGTGATTTATATGAAAGTGGCCATGCCCTTTTTCGTATTAATTCAAAGTTAAAATGACACGTACACTACGTGTTGTAAATAGGAGCAGATAAAAGAGGTGTGAAGGAAAAAGCCTGCATTAAAATCTTACTATTTTTCAGTTCCCCATTCATTCTTTACCACGATTTCCTTTCGCCTTCCAGGGACTCGTATTTATACAATTTTTGGTATAACTTAATTATGTTAGATATGGATGTCATTCTGTTTGCAAATGATAAATACGATCATATATGCCTATACTCGGAACTCCTTCCTCACAAAAAATATGAATGAAAAGACCTATTTCCTTTTTATTCCATTATATCACGGCTTATATTTTTATTTATTGCTGGAGGTACCAGTAGGGGGTCCCCCTGCTCAGAGCTCTATATTTGATCGCAAAAAGTTGACAACTCCGATTCCACCAGACATAATATGTATCTGCTTCATATTTCTTTGTGTGTCTTTTTGCAGCTTTTCTAACTGTAAGGCAGAAAGGATAAAATTGAACCGCAGACCATGTGCTCCGGCTTTAAACTCAATGAAGAGGATTAAGTTCTTTAAAAATTGCGTTACTTATAAAGAAACAAAGAATTAAAGGCAGAAAGTTGTTTTGTGAAAGAGAGCAAACAACAAAATGAACTTGTATGAGGCACTTTGGTGTTTTTTACAAGAAGATATGCACATATTTCCAAACACTAGCTCTGTTCTGCTGACTCATTTTCTTGCTTAAAAGGATACAGCAAAAATGGTACAAAAGAGGAGTAGTCTGTCTTTCTGTACACAAGTTTGCATATAATTACACCCAGATAATATAGCAATCAGTGGCTGAAAACAGAACATCTATCAATCACCAGTGCCGTTGTTGGAGAATTCAGTGTGTTAATTAGTAGCTTTTTACTACAAACTTTTTTACCCGATCTGTCAATCCGTACACCCGCCCTCCACAAATAATCCATCTATTTTCTTTGGTCGTTCTACAGCAAAAAATATACACGGCTAAAAAGTGTAAATACACATGTTTCTCCTGTGTGTAATGTCTTTACATTTTTAAGCGTGTAGATGCGTTTCTTACAGATAAAAACAGTAAAGTAGACAGACTTCTACTTTGAAAGTAACGTTTACTCATTGTTAAATCACATTATCGAGACTGTAAGAAAATCCTTCAAGTTAAATGGAACTTTTTCACATGTAAGAGCGAAAAAAAACTTTTTTTTTCCAGCTAACTCGTCTTAACTCCTTTAGCAAGGAGAAACCAGAAATCCGTGTCGCTTTACTTGTAAAACTCTTCTTGTTTCACTTTAGGACTCCATGAATGAGAGAGAGAGAGAGAGAGAGAGAGAATGAGAGTCATTCTTGTAAATCTGTCGGGCTCTATTTTTGAAACCATCTATTAGAAAAAAGTTTCATAATAAACAGTGAAGAACACAGATTTTTTTTCCTCCCGACGACTTATTCTTAGTGTTCTCCTTTTTAAAAAGTTGTTCCGAAAGTTTTCAACTTAAAAATGTGTAGCAATGTACACATTAGTAGGCACACACACAAAGTGCATGCTTTTAAATGAACTTCTGGGATTGCCCTACAACAAAGTTAACAAAGTGGGAGCAAACCGTCAGAGCGTAGGACAATACCATCCTTGTTCATCTTTTTTCAGTGCTTTAAAAATCAACAAAAAATTTGCTTTCTTTGGCACTCTCTACTTATATAAGCGGTAATAAGCTTTGATCGGATAGTAGGATAAAGCATGTGTTAGTTCAGAACTTTATGCTCAAAATGTATGTACATGATTGTACATGTGTGTTCAATGGCTTATTTCCTTTTCCATCTTCAACTACAGCTATGTATTTTTCTTTGAAGTTGTTTGGTTTAGCAGTTAACTCTTTCGTAGTTCTCCTGGAGTGCCAATGAAAAACTGTAATAATGACTCCTTTAACATCTCTGGAGATCAGAGGCAAAGATTGTAAGTTTTATGAAAAAAATACACCACAGTTTAGACTGAATTTACGCGTAAGATGACTGAAATGGAAAAACTGACTTTAGCACGTTGTATCACAGCAAGATTTTATTTTGATAATTGAGATGGGCAACCTTTAATATGTGGTGTAAGGCTATTGAATTGTTGTGGATGTTGTGAGTTGTGATGCATGAGTTACCTTCTCTGCTCATAGAAATGCGATTGACTTATTGTACTCATGATAGGTAGGCCCTTGGAAGTTGAGTGTGTAGCTGGAGTTGAGTATTTTGCTTGTCAAAATTTTTCTGTTTGGTGACGAGGCTCTATGCTTGCTGATGTTGAGTAGGTATTGGTTTAAACACTTTATTACAAAAAGTTTGTCCTATTTAATTAATTACCAACACATACTCTACTTAACTTGTGATCGTACTTACCAAGGTATCCTCTTATGAAAATTGAATTCCCTATAAAAAATCATGAACGGTTATGCGTATTTTGGAAAAAGTTAAGAAAGTGGATATAAAATACGGTACATATATGAATGCAAAAGTGTTTCGTTTGTTGTCAGCTATACTGATATGACTAGGACATGTATTTCACTTATTCCTCATCATAAACCTCAAAAAAAGTCACATCTGTTCCCAAAACTATGTACCAAATGTCACTTAAATTTATTTAGCTTAAGTAATATGCTCAATTGATTGTTGAAAAGTGTAAATGGAATTATCCATATTGTACTCACCTACTTATTGCCTTTTTCCATTAGAAAACTAAAATGCTCATTTACAGTTAGTCATACTCATTTCATTAACTTTTTCAAGTGAAAAGAAAAATATATACCTAAATATGTGTAATAAATAACACTGAAAAATAACTTTATAATCTTTTCCCAATGCATATTATTCCATGAACACAAAAAATTCAATTAAATTCCTAGCCATAATGCTTCTGTTGTTGTTGTTGATAATATGAAAAAAGGCAGAATAGATTTGAGTATGCGGGTGGTAAGGGATTAAACTAATGTCATGTCACTCAGTCACTCATTTCATATCTTGCTGGCTTGCACGAGCGGCATGTCAAAAATGGTCTTATACTTAAGCATACCGTGCTCATAATTCATTGTTGCTCATATCCACCTTTTATAGACGAACGAGGATTACGCATAATGTAGGCATTTTACAGGGCGAGAACGGCATACCATAAAAACGGTCCATATAGTTTAATAACTTTATGTATCCCAATGGCTTCAATATACATGCATACACAACTGTTTACACACAATTCTCCAGTATCACATTACATTTTGCATATTGTCCAGTCCACTTTACTCACCTAATGCGTCTCGTCCTCCCAATAACAACTGCCAACGACCCTGTTTATATTCAACGTATGCAACAATAGCAATTATTTCCACAAAATTAAACTCCATGACCATGACCGTGTCGTGCAATGTTTTCTATGGAGGAAATTCTCCAGAATGTCTGACATTTTATCGCTTGTGTGAATACAAAAAGCCTTGTTGCTCCTCTCTTCCCTGTCCAGTAAAAGGAAATTTACGAAAAAAAATATTCCAAAAGTATTTTAGGCTTATCTCGTGCATTCAATTCAAAATGACAAATGTGCATGTGCACGGTCCATTTTCAATAAAAAAAATAAAAATATCCACATGTGAAAAATTGTTTTCATCCACGAAGAATATCACCGTTTGGGACGAAACTTTCAACGTTATTATTACAATATAAACTATGCATACTATATACACCCATCACAGGTCCGCTGCCACAGTAAGCTCTTTTACCACACTGTTCACTTCACTGATCGTTCACTACATTTGAAAGCTCTGTACTTTTAACGTAGAGACATAATATATTATTTTGCAACAAGCTCCTTGACATTGCGTTACGCCTGTGCGGATGCATGCAACTTGATATCAGTGATATTACATATTGCATCCGATTGCTCACTATTTTTTTGCTCTGTGATGTACGATGATGGTGCTTGTATGTCCATTTAAACTTACGCTACTATAACATACCTTGTCGGTCACATAAGATATTATGGCCTTGAAATGAAGCGCAACCCTTAAAAACGATTACCACTGCACTCGCGTCATACATCATATTAGTAATCTTGTGAAAAAAAGAGAATACAATGAAGTCTAGCCAAGTGTAAACATTTAACAGTCAAATTCCAAATTCTCTATGGCCGCCTGTCTTTTTAGTTTGGCTGAAAATATTGTAAATGCATACATACTAGGGTAAAGGAGAGCAGGAGCACGCACAAATTTCCTCTATTACACAACAGACAATGCAATTCACAGTGATAGGCTGTGTCCTATTCAGACTTTTAGCTTTTGTTGCGCTTTCATTTCCCTATTGATCCATTCATCCCCATTAGCACAAAAAAGGACGCAATGATTACTATTATTAAACAAAGTTGCAGTTGCACGTTGCATCAAAATGCATACGAATAGAGGATGGAATGATTATCAGTATTTTCATCATCATCACAAATAGAGACGAGTGGAGAGCAAACAAAAGTGAAAAATCTAGTGTGACTGGCTATCATACTGTAATAATTGTGCTTCTACTGCTGTCACTGCATTGGATACTGAGAGCATATCGTAATAATATACGCGTAATGAATGAGTCTTCTTTAAGGGAGAGATTTCCATAAGCAGTGTTCTTTAAGTTGATGGTACATGGTAGCAGTAGTGGTGGTGGTGTATTTTGGTAAACCGAGCTCTCTTCTGCTTACATTTTTTTCGTTTCACTATTTGCATTCAAATTCAATATTGGATCATCCCCAAAATATCATGTGCACAATGCAATGCACACGCATGCCATAATACAATAAACATATTATATCATAAGGGATTATTTGAAACATGGTTAGCGTATACAATTATTATTGCATTTTTTCCCTCTTGAAAAAAATAAAACTTTTCAACTCCATTCTACTGACAAAGTTATATATACGTGTGTTTAGAGGTTGTTCATCTGTGGCGAGCCGGTGAGTGTGCACTATGGGTTATCCACACACAGTACAAGAGCCTATGTGATGTTTGCAATGAGACGGGAAAACTAAAGTGAAAAGTTTTTTTTTTTTCATTTTCCTCTACGGTGTTATTACTACTATTTTATTGTTATTATTTTATTTTATACAATGTTGGTATTTAGAAGCATGCATACACTTTTATATAAAGTTTGCATATAACATGCTTGAAGTTTTGGATCAAAAGAGAATAAGCACATTGTATAACAAAAGTGTAAGCTCGCAGGGCAAATTCAAAACCTTTCCATCAAAGGATCAAACAAGCTTTATAAAACATCCCTAGAAGCATCTCTATATGGACGGACACGAACAAGAAGGGTACAACAACACAACTGAAACAGCATATAATGTACCTACTGGTTATTCTGTTGACTGCTGCATCTTTCTCTCTCTCTCTCTCTTCTTCCTCCTTTTGTCTGTGTGTCTGCATTTGAGCTGTGTATAAATGGAAGTTTTGATCCCATTACGTAAATATAGCGTAGAGGCCCGAAGCAACAGAATAAATTTTGTTATATTTGGAAAAAAAGTTTCTTTATTTTTTTCTCTTTCTCTCTCTTGGGTTTTAACAAAAGCTTGTTTAGCTGCTAACAACATGAAGAATGGACTGTAATAATGATACTGCCACCCGCATCTGGTATTTGTTTACAGGACTGATTTTCACTCTTGCCTTTCGTTCCGTTTTACCTTTTATATCAAATTAGGATGATGAGAAACAACAAAACATTTCGCTCCAGAGAAAAAAAAGCCAGTGCAGTGATGAGGGTAGTGGTGTCAGTGTCTATGAAATGATTGGAATGGACAATGGATTCTTCATCATCACCATCTGTAATAATATTACTAACATGATCCCTCAAAACAAAATATTTCTCTAGATATGCATCACAAAGCCATACAAAAGCTAAGAATGAAAGTTATATCTTATGTCCATCATTGTGAACAAACTCTCTCCCTCTCTCTCTCTCTGTTGGCTGTTGACGTTGAGAGACGATGATACGCTTTGCTGCAATTTGGAATATTGAATAATTTCGTTATTCTTGTTCCGGAACAGTGCAATACAATTGTAAATTAAAGCATTTTATACCTAAATATAGTACGTTGTACAGAGTACAAACTTTTTTATGTCGAGTTTAATCCAGAAACTTATTAAATTACTGCGTTGCAAGAGATAATGCACACTTTATTTATACTGCAACAAAAGGGCCACCATTTTAGGAACTTGAGTTTTACGATGACTTTCCATAGTCTCATGTCCACATCCTTATTATGCTCCTGTCAGATTTGATGTGATACGACCTCAGCATGCGAGATAATATCATCATGAATGAAGCATAATATAAAACGCATTTATTATTGCAGTCATCATCATAGGGAAAGTATGAACATCATCTGGACAACTCCCCATTCTTGCTCATCATCGAATTTATAATGACGCTCTTTACCGTAGAAGCAGATTTTTTGGTTTGGCTGTACAATGTACACCAAACAACCACCACCACTGCCGTATCTTATCACAATTCAAACATTGAACAAAGAAAATGTGCACTTTTATTGTGAGCATATTATAGTCATGCTACAGCTTAAGATTAAGAAATTACACAATCTACATGCACATTCAGCAGTAAAAAGTGCATTTTAAGAAAGCACATAATAAAGTGTCACAAGCAAAAACACTTTTTTTTGGTAAATAACACATTATTTCCTAAACAATACAATAGGGAGAGAACGCACTCCGTGTCAAAACCCGTAATTTAAAGTGCATTTTCTCTGAATGAGAGAGGATTTGAATTGAAAGAGAGAATGGAAAATATGGTGTATGGTTGGTTGATGGTGGAAGGAAAACGATACTTTTGGGACAAGTCAAGGATTTAGTAAATAATTATGATGACCATTAAAATGTTTTACTACCAATGTTACCTTTAAAAGTCATGTTTAATACTTTGTTACCAACACCAGATGCACCAGTAGACATCATATCAGCATCAGCAAGAAGGAAAGGGGTAAAAAATGCAACACGAAAAAAAGTAAAATGCTTTAAATGAATCGGCTATATAATATGAGAGAATAGCGGTGATGATGGTGATCATGATGATGATAATACTTCTGGCAGATTATTATTACGGTTGTTACAACGTTTATGACGACTTCCCTCTACTTTTTTCATCATCATTATTCCTATTTACAGTATACGGCCAACTACAAAATGCACTTCATGGATAGCACTTACTTTCTTTCGGTGAAGTGAAGAACTGATCATTACTGCGTGTGTGTTGTGTGTGTGTGCACGTAGTTCTGTGCATTGAGCAATAATCGTAATCATAGTATTACGACAAGGCTGGTATTATAGGTACTTATATATTCTTTCATTTTATTATTGAGTTCCGCTATTACTCAAGTAGTACACACTCCTTTTTTCTATCTTGGATTAGTACAAGGATTTTTGTTGGTTGATGAGGGATAAGCCAAATATGTTACGTTTCAAGTGTGTATTAGTTTCCAGGTATGAATAATATATCAGTTTAATAATAAAAATAGGAAATATCATAAAAGCATGTTTTATTGGAGCTGCAGGGAATCATTTAAATCATATAAGTCGAACGAGATATTGCATACCCATATAACGTCATTTTAGGCTCGTTATAAAAACAGTGACGCTTCCAATTTGGAATAGTGATGTCAAGTTGGGAGGGAATGTATGGCTGTGCTACTGCTTTTCTGTCTGCACTCTGCACACAACAAGGAACACAATCAAATGCAACACGCAAGCATAATAAAAAGTGCCTTTATATATGCCAGCTTATGACTCTTTATTCAAGATTATGATGATGATGATGATGATGATGACCGGTCCTGTTCCTACCTAGCCATCTATCTCCTCCACGCCTTAGTCAACAAGTCTTACGATTAACAGGGAGCATAATAATTTAGTTGAAATTTGATTCGTCCCGTTGATAGCCGTAGTTGGCATGTTGTTGGCTCTTGAAATGAGTAAGGAAAAAAATTAGTTCAACCTATAAATTAGCTGACTTTTTATTGCTGATGAAAGTTAACACAAAATGAAACACTGTGTCTGTCTGTCCTCCTCTGATCAATGTATGACTACACTGTAAACTTTATATCATGCCCTGTGATCTCTTTCCAAACACACACGCATCTTTCCCGTTTACAACAACTTGCACTCTAGTAATAAGAATGTTTATTATGGTGGGGGCTGTAAATGCAAATGTAATCATCATTGTTTACAGTTTATAATAAACATTTATCAATTATCTATCAGATAGTAATAAATAGCTTTATTGTACATCTTATGTTATGCTATGACTCGTTCATTAGCTTAAAAAAGAAGCACGGACCAATGTGAAGAGGATGAGAATTTGTTTGTTTGTAGCTCGTAGGTTTGATGTTTGGACTTTTGAGAATTTTACAAACTGTAAACAAGAAAAAGTGCAATGGAATGAAGGCTGTGTGACAAGAGCTTGGCATGTTTTGTTCTGTAGAAAAAAAAAATTCTTGTTTTTTCTTGAATAAATCTTTTACTTTTCGGGCGATGATGTATAATACAATAAATCATGACTGCAACAATTTGTTAATCGTAAAATCAAGACAGTTGGATTGAAAAGGCTTGTTGAAGCTAAACAAACATGTTGGTTGACATACTATGCGTGACGTGATCATAATATTTTTTACAATTTGTAGTAAAGACACAAGAGAGAGATACAAATCATCAAATCTGGTAATAAGATTGTATAATATTGTGTCATTGACCACTTTGTTGCATTTCAACTCTGCTCAACTTTTCCAAGTCAGTGGGAGTACCATCAATAAAGCAGATCAAACTTACTCATAGTACTAGTAAGAAATTCGAGGCAAAATTTTCGAAAATTTCACCAACAGAAAGATGCATTTATAAGGAAATAAATTTAACTTAGATGATATTCAAAAATCAGATTTGCACAAACAAAAAAAGTAAATTGAAAAATAGCTTCTATTTTTATTTTTCCCCTTGAAATAAAAAAGATCACTCCTAGGAAAAGAGGCAATGTGAAGAAGAAAACTTGATTTCTTCCCCCTTTTGACAGTTCACATGGGGAAGCAAGAGTGAGGTTTCTTCATGTAGGCACACACTAATTTCATGTAGATGCACAGGCAACATGAAGCATGTAGTATGTATAATTCTTATAGTTCACATGGGCAAGCAAGAGTGAGGTTTCTTCATGTAGGCACACACTAATTTCATGTAGATGCACAGGCAACATGAAGCATGTAGTATGTATAATTCTAATATGCATATAATCAACTAGTCGAGCACAACTACAAACACAATACCGACAAAAATTTTCATACCTTGTAGGCCCTGACAATCAAAATGCAAATAGTGTAGTAGAGTTGAGATATACGTATTTCGTTACAATGTTACATTACACAAGCTATATAGAATGGAAATTATTATAAAACAATTTCTCTATCATCCCCGTCAGAGTGCCAGGTGGATGAGTGTGCCTTTTTTCTGGGAATAAAATGAAGCCATTGAACGAATAATGAAAGATATAATATGGACAGTGGACAGCCTGCCTTTTATAAAACTGTTCGATAATATGAGGCATTTTATAGATTCCTTTGCTGTCCTATTATTATATACATAATACAATCATCATCATCCCAACTTTTCATCTTTTACGAGCTAAATGGCGCTGATAATGGTGCGGTGATGCTGCTGTTTTTTCATCGGTTGTCATAAACTCATCAAAACATTTAGTATCACCCTTCCTTGTTGAATTCACCCATTTCAGTGGTGAGATGATGATGCCTCTTCCCAGCAGCAACAGCACCACCATCAAAATACAACAAGAGAATTCAAGTACAGTGAAATTTTATTTACTACTAGCTATCATGCAATTTGAAAAGAAAAAAAAACGTTGAAGTGAGTTTTTGTACGTAACTTATCATGTTTTAATCTTGAAGGGTCGAAGAAGCTCTAGGAAGGATTAAATTGGGCGTAAAACGCTTGTAATGATGAAGGAAAGGTAGGTTGATTGTTGATGGGGCGTTTCTTTACAAAATTCATCCGATTATGTCTGTCATCATATCAATTTTTTCTCCTTTTCATATCTACCTTCTCACCCGTCGGACCCGAAATAAAAAAAAAACCATGAAACTTTGTCAAGTTTTTTTTCTACTGGGCTTTTCTTCAAGTTATGTAGCAAACCCAAAGGTATGGAACGAAATACAGAGATCTATTTTCTCTACCGATGTACAACTACTGCCGAGTGAGATTAGAATCTACCCATGTCATGGTGCAGGTCAGAATCGACAGTGAATGTCTTTGAACGTATGCCAGGTAAAATACAGGGTGAAGTTTGATAAAATGTGGGCATCAAATGAATAGCTCTATTTTCTCCCATTATTGCCAGTTATGGGAATTTACAGTCTATTAACGTTTTCAAAGGGTTTATTTATGCTTCAAAAAATTAGCGAAAATAAGATTAACATGATGGAAAACATGCCGCAAGCATAATATCTCTTTATCCACTTGAATGATTTGGTTTGCTAGCACAAACTGCAGAAAAAAAGGAGATCGTATCGGATGACTGTAACCAAATAAAGTGTGTATTTGAATGTTTGCGGTGAACTAAAAACAAACATGAAACGTAAATTCATTTTTTGGGGGTTTGGTTGGATATACGCATATTATGAAATATTGCAGATGGTTAGCAATTTACAATGTATTATGTCTAGGCAAAACTACTTTTATGATTCTTGTTATTTCTTACGGTCTCCATATTTTCACCCACTTGGAAGATTTTCAAATCAAAGCTCTATCCACTGCTACTCCACCGCCTCTGCTCTGGAAGTCTCTTACTGTCTGTGTGCGTAATCTCTCATGAACACTCGACTCGGCTACACTTGAGAAAATATGCATGCAATAATATATTCTTGTTCCCTCTTCTTCTTTTTGCTGTCTGCAAACTCTATCGCGATGCCATAACTCGTCCATAAAAATCTCGATAAAAGTCTGGAATTTCTCGAGCATTTTTTTAAACGACAGAGAGTGAGAGAGAAAGAGTAAATGGAGAGACCAAGCGAGCTTTTTGGAGCAGCAACAGCACAAACCGGAGCTTTCGGGGTTTTTGTCTAATCTTTTTCCTGAGAATGCAATCCACCAGACCAAGAGGATGAAGACTCTCTCTCTCGTATTTATTTAAGAGTTTGAGAATGTGTATTAGGTTACTCTACTGGGGATGATGATGATCATGATGATGATAGGGTATATAGCAGTTTGATTCACAATTCATGGAAATACAGAACAATCAGAATGAAAAGGAGTAGAAGAGCTGGTGTGTAGTAGGTATGTACATTTAGATATGATACAATAGAGTGGTCTGTGTACCCAACCAATAAAACCTACGTGTCTGTTGCGATGAGAAGAAGAAGAAGAGTGTCTGTTGCTTGCATTTGTGCAAAGTTATAAAAGTGATAGTAAGCTCCCTGGAATAAATACCCTACGGAAGTCTTAACGTGCCATATATATACACAAACATTGAAGAAAAGGACGAAGAGCGTTTGCAGCATTAAACCAAGACGCAAAACGCACACGGGGAGAATCAAGCCTAGAGAAGAGCAAGGCATAGAGATAAAGTTCAGATAGAAAGAAATGGAACAAAGAGAGCATTGATAAAAAATACACTTTTTTCAGACTTTATCATCATTTTTTCTGTGAGCGGAAGACGACTGGTCTAATCTTGTGTGTTTGAGTTATTTAGAGCGTCTAAATGTGCTTGCTTGCTTGCTTCGTTGTAAGTAGAAAGCACTTTTTTTCCAGAGAACAAATATTCACCGAATGGATGCAAGCACACGAAAATCTAACAGTTAATTCTATTATGCTTATGTGTGTATATTTTCTACATTTTAGCTGTTTAGTGGAATGAGTAAATAAAAATGGAGTAAAAATTATGTTTAGCTCAACTCTACCAGACCAGCAGCAGCAGATAGAATTTCTTTTTTTCGGAGCTATTCATTCCAGCAGTTAAAAAAAGCATACACAGCAGACACACGAATGCTTCAATATAACATAATCATGATGATCATTTTATTTACTTTAAGGATATTATTGCGACGAGAGTTTTCTTAATGGTATAAACTGTGAATCACAAGAGATAAACAGTTTAGTGTATATGTTCTGCTACTTATGAATCTTCAAATTTACTAAATAAAGTCTTTAAAATACATCTTCCTTAGAAAGCAGCATTTTTTTATGATTTCCGTTCTTCAGGTTTTTAATCTAAATTACGCACTTTTTTCCAGCACGGATGTGTGTATATGAAAAACAATCAACTGTTCAAAATGGTAAGTCACCTCTTCTATCAGTTGGAGAGATGATGATGATGATGTCTCTCAGTTCTTTCAGGCACAACTCTGGTGAGAGAGAGAAAGGAGAGCAAGGGATGGAGGCGAGAAAAGAGGCACAACTGTGGTGGTTTTATCGACTCGTTTTATGACTTCCGTTTCCTCTATCACGTTTTTCTGGACCAAAACAAGCATTTAAGGAGCTTTTCCACAAAAACTAATTCATTCCCAAACACCCAACTCACCAAGCAGTAAAGATATGGAAAAAAGTGTAGGGAAATGGGGAAAAAGTATGCCACAATTTCGACTTGTTTTTTTCCCAAAAGAGTTTACACAAAGATGCGAAGCACACACACACACACACACACAGAAAAGTTTAGCATTATTATCTTTTCCTCGAATCTAGTTCCCTCTCTCTCACTTTGCGCTGGGAACTAGCATGTTCAAATGGCAGAAATTGATTTCAGCAGCTTTTCAGTCTTTTTCACTTTTAAGCAAGGTACATAGGTAGGTAGGTAGGAAAAGGAAAAACTAACAGTATTTTTTAACATTTTCTGGTCGTTCTATGTACTTGACGACGTCGATGACGATAATAAAATAAAAGTATATTACTCTGGTGGAATGGTGTGTCGCCGTCATATTAAAAACTTTATGGTATACCTCTCATAATGCATGTTTACAATGAACGTAGCCAAATTTTAATAAGCAACTTCCAAGAAGTTTTTTAACCCTTTCATACTTACTGTTTTTTTGGCAAAATACAAACAAACTTTGATCATTTCCCTAAATATCAAATAATAAGAACGGGAAAAGTTGGAATATTGGATGAATAATGTGATGCTAAGTGCCTCCCCTTTCTCCGAGTTTTTCTCTTACTTTGCTACTGCTACAGGAACGATAAGTTGCGTGTGCCCACCAGAGACCTTTCAATTTTCCTGGAAGAATACAGGAAAGAGCCGTAAGACAACAAGAGAAAACGATCTGCAGTATTTGGTACCTATAGCCAGCAACCGACTAACAACCGTTTCGTTGAACTTCAGCAGAATTCAATTTTCTCTAGTTGTATGCATAGAGAGAGTACTTGGAAAGGAGCTCTTCTTAGATATAACTGTATTCACGTCGGTACATAGATTATGTAAACGTACGTGACGCCAACCACTCATCGCCCGCTTTCTCTCTTCCTTGCCGTTGTCATCGTCGTCAAAGGGTAAAAGGAGAGATAGTAAAATGCTGTTGCGGCACAAAGAGCTTCTCTTCTTCTCTGAGAACAATGCAGACAAGAGAAAGTTTCTAAACAAGGCCAGAGTAATAATAACCAGAGATCGTACATTACTGTAGCGAAAAATCTGAGTCAGTTCACTCAGGTCAAAGTACACATCACGTCGTTTGCAATATGCAAACAAAAGCTACACAGGGACACATAAAGGAACACGCCTGTTCAACTAACAACAATAGCTTTATTAACACACGCAAGCGAATCCTTTTTTCGCAAAATAGAATAAAATGGGACGTGTCTTCTTTCTATTTTTATGAAAAACTATTTAAAAACCCTGCAATACTATTATACAAACAGGATAGACAGAAAGTAACTGAAGGGAAAAAAAGACAGNAAAATGGGACGTGTCTTCTTTCTATTTTTATGAAAAACTATTTAAAAACCCTGCAATACTATTATACAAACAGGATAGACAGAAAGTAACTGAAGGGAAAAAAAGACAGTGAAAAGAAGGAGAAAAAGAAAGTAACACGAAATGTTTTCTTTTTTTTTTTGGTTACATAAAAAAGAAAGCTTCCATTGTATGGGTAGTTGGCAGCAAGACAGGATGACACACAATAATCAAGTTTTTCCTAACTGGCTGCCTTTCAGCTTCCTTCATTCATTCTACTTGTTTGGAATATCTTCCAGAAATGTATGTCTTCCAACTAGGAAGCGTAAAAGACTAGCACAACATGAATGGAAAGAGAGACCCGGTTTTTAATTCAAATTAAAAGAAAATACAAGTTTAAACTACCTCTGGCAGTTTTTTCTAATGTTAAAAGTTACAATACTATTCCATGAGCTACTAGCAAAAAAAATAAGACTTGTCGTTTCGAGCAATTTAGTAGACAGACGAGGAAAGCACTACACTTAGCAAGAGTTTTCTCTGTTCACCTTAAACTCATTTTTGGCAATTTATTGCTTGATATATATTGTAGGTTACCTATGCCGTTTATGAGTTGGAGTATTTTCGAGGAGGAAAGGAGGATGTAATAAGAAAGTAGTCGTGCTTTCCCTCGTGTGTGCTCTTTTACGGGCATCCTTATTCTTAATAATAATAACCATCATCATCAACCTTTTTATTTGTACGACATGTGTATATTCTCTCTTTCATGCTAATATTTGGAGCAGAGTTGGAAAAGTTTTCCTCTAAAGAGTACGAGTATACATATACGCCAGCATCAAAGTTTATGTGTGAAAAGCTCAAGTGAGAAAAGCGTAGACAACGACCCACCCATTTTTCTTCCTTTACTGGGTCTTTCAGTTAATTGAAACTTTCTTCTGTACAATATAATTTAATATCGATATATATATATGCATTTGGCGAACTTGGCTGTAAATGTGGCAGGAGACCTTACCATCCCCGTTTTTAGTACTCTTTCGTGAAAATGGTATTTGGGAAGGATCATATTGTGTGGTGACGACCGTAAGTAGTAGTAGTAGTGTTGGTGATGATGGTGCGTATGGGATTTACGCACCCTTGGAGCACACACACAACGACGACGACCACCACCACCACACAAAACTCTTTTCAATCTACTGCTAGTTTCTTCAGCCAAGTCACTTTGCAGTTGGCTAATGGCAATGATGGCGGTAGCGGTGGTGGTTACCAGTAGAGCATAAGAAAACCCTTGTAGTATACATAGTGGCAGTTTTCTTAATAACACAAGATGATAAATAAAAGTGAAGTTTAGTATCTCGGCTTTTTCTTTGACTTGAAATTTTGGAAACATTCATACTCATATTTACGGCTCCACACGAGCAATAGCTTGTGTATGTGCTATACTTTTATTGTCTTTCTGGAAGGGAGACATACTGAAAACTGGGAAAAGATGCACGCACGATAGAATATGAATACACGAGACAAAAGCGGGTAAAAAAAGAAGGAAAAAATAAAAGTAAGTGGTGTTGGTCGTAAGTAGCTGTGGAAGAACAGTTATGGAACTAAGCTGTTTGCTATCAGCAAACCATATGAAAAATGTCTAGATGATGGATTCTCGTATATTTCTCCAGAGCTCTATACAATTTTCTTTTAGTATCTTTTTCTTTCTTTCTCCATCTCGCGTTGTATTTCTTTTATGAAAACATTACCATGTCCCCGTCATATTTATTCTTCTTATTTTCCTTTATGGTTTGCCCTATGGTGGAGTGTGCTATACCAATGCTACCACTACTTACTATTTGCAAAAGATGATGAAAGCATGTCCGTATAAGGAAAAAGAAGTAATTAAATTTGCATTACTTACCAAGAAAACAAGGCAGCAGCAGACAGTTAATGCCGCCAGCTAGTAGTATAGTGGCAACAGAACAGCAACAGAAGTACAATCAAATTCCGAGCTTCGTTATTTCTTTTCTGCTTTTTTTGCGAAATGAATAGCTGTTGAGTTGTTGTAGTGTGTTTTCCTTCTCTTCCTTTTTCCACCTTATTCTCTGTCTGTTACGTTGATGGGGTTGATGATGATACAGTAGCAGCAACAGCAGCAGCGGCACGAATAGGCAATCGTTTTTATTTTAACAGGATTCGTCGAAAAAACACAGCAGTTGTAGAAACAGTAGCAGCAGCAGCGGCAGGCAGTCAAGTTGAGTTGAAGAAAATAAATTGAGCTTGCTTCAGTCAAACTTATAATAAACTGATATGCATATATATTACAGTTTATTTATTTACGTATGAGGAGAGCCAGTAAACTTTTTTTGCAAAATTGAGATTGTCTTGCTGTTGTTGTTGTTGAAAAACTAGAAAATAGTTTTCTTGGAAGTGTAGAGTTTATGTCTGGCTTTGGAATATTATGAAATTCACTCACTAACAAGGAGTTTTTTATTGCATACTGGTAAAGGGTTTGTGTTCAAGTTGAATCGCAGACTGAAAGTTGTCTATTTTTTTAAAATATCACTATACATGCACAACCTAAAGACGCGAGAGAGAAACGTCTTTTTCAAGGGAACATGTGCTCCTGTGAATTGTTTTTTTCTTCTTCTTTGGATTATTGTCTAGTCTCTTGGGATGATTAAAAAGTTATGCTGCAAAAAGCTTGATGTTACTACTACTACCACTGGTTTCAATGTTAGCTGTGGTGGTGGCGGTAGAAGCTCAATTTATTTTACTTTATGTAATGAGGGATGTTTACTGAATTTAATGTGAAATGTATATGTACGGTGATTCAAGTTAAATAAATAAATCACTCAGTTCAGCTCAGCAAACTCTTTAGAGTTGTTAATACTCTTCGGCAAGTAGATATATGGGACATGCGTAAATTCGAAATTCTCGAGAAGAAGACTTGAAAAAGATTGTTTTATAGCAGATTCTATTTCACCAAAATGAACCATTTACAGAGCGTATAGTTACTTTCAATAAAAAAATCTTATACTTTCGCTTTACGTTATTACTTTAGTTTTACTGACAGTTTATCGCTCTTTTCTCGCGTTCTTCTGCCTCATTCTGTCTGAATCACACTGGATAAATGAATGAGCAAAGTATTCGAGTTCTGCTCAAAGCTTATTTTTTTGCATAAACGACCAAATAACTGATCGGATTATAAATTTTGGGAGAAATAGGATCCAGAGGAAAAACACGCACATATACAAACACAGATTACATTCTCATCAATCAATCAAAGATCCTTCAACCGAGTCCATTAGGGAAATAGAAGTTTTTATCTCAGGAGAAGTACTAGTGCGGAGCAGTAGTAGCGCTGCTTTGTGTACGGATGAATGAGTAAAGTACGTTATGGTGTAATTACAAGAAGAACCACTTGCCGGAACACACTACTATCACGACGACTCGATTTGGTTTTATGTCTTGGATGAAGTATTTACATTAACCGTTTTATTCATGCCTGTCTGATCGGTTAAAATACAAGTGATACACTTACACTAACTATTATATTTGTAATCCTTGCCGACATTGATGGGAAACTAGGAGGCTGATGATGACGATGATGCATTTACGATCCAATGAAAGTAGACATTAAAATACAAACATGTCCTTCTCTCCTTTTTCTCCTGTTTATCTCCCTTCCCATAAAATAGTAGTAGTAGTAATAATCATGACGAGAAAATGTAATCAGGTCTGTCCGAACATATCGCTGTCGTTGTTTGATGATGAAATGACAGAAAATATGGTACTCAAATAGAGATAATATGATAAATCAGTTAAGCAGAGTAACAGAACAACAAAAAACGTCAACAGAAGTAGTAGCAGTGCAGTGGTTGTTGAAGTAGCGGTGTTGATGTAAAAGAGCAGAAGAAACGGCAACAACCCCTTTCCTTTTTTTACAGATGCCGTTTTGCCCTGTCTGTCTCTGTCTGATGATAGGTATCAAATGTCCTTTTCACTGTTTTTCTTGTTGAAAATCAACAGCAGCAGAGCAACAGTAAGGGAAACAGTGGTTGTTTGCAAGAAGCGAAACAAAGTTGACAAAAGCACGCACTCTTGGCAAAACAGTCAGTAGCCAAAGATCGTTGCTTTATGTGTAAGTACACAAATGCGACAGCAGCAGCAGTTTTTAGTGGTATGCATTCTCTGACAAGAACAGATCCACCCTCCACCAAAGCTAAAATGAAACTGAATCTTTTGGTCCTTTACCGATGAGGAGACAGGACGATACGATCGTGTAACACATAGTGTACTGATGATGAGGCGAACAGAGAGAACACAAAAGTAAGCTTTTTTAGGGATGCGTGCGTAAATGTAAGTACGGCTTCGACGATGGTGATGGTGATGGTGGTGCATTAGAGAGAGTAGACACTCGTATATTTTTTACGTAAGATGTAGTATGGAGCAGAAGAAGAGAAACCGGATGATTTTTAAGCATGGAGATGGAAACGCAGAGAAGATGTAGTAGTAGTAGTAGTAAATACGTTTGGTTAAGCTTTGATAATGCATGCTGTATAACAAAGTTGTGGTGGAGGTGGTGGTGAAGAGTGAGCGATATTCTCAGCATGTTCCCAAACCCAACAATTTTTTCTCTCCTCTTTTTCTCTTGTGCCGTGCAGAAGATGCTGTAACAACACAAGTGTTTTCTGCTGCTGCTGTGCTGCTGAGATAGAGAAAAGCAATCTTGGTATACTGGGATCCTTTTACCGTCACACTCTTCCTCTACATAGAACCAAGTCAGTGATATTGATTCTCACACGCATAATATCATCATCATGTGTGAAGCGAAAGCATGACAGAATGCGTTTTTGTTTATGCGTAAGCCTTTTCCAGACAGGGAAAAGTGCAGTACACCCCGAGTCCGTGATCCATGATCACCCGTAATCTATGATCTATTCTCTCTGGCTACCAAAGTAGAACCCAAAAAACGCCAAGCTGGGAGCCACTTGAGCAGATATCCGTTGTTATCTTAACTTTTTACACAGAGTAAGAAGAAACGAAGAAAGGAGAGCAAGAGCAAATACTACTACTAAACCACCACACGACCATCAGTTTCTTGTTTTTCTTCTTTATATCATTTCCTCTTATACTACATTCTCTAGACTTTTTCTCTTTCTGGTAAGAAGATTGCTTTCTTTTTATTATTAATCTTACTGCGTATCACACACCAAAAACTTAAGTTCGTCTTCATAAAAAGACTCTTTTCGGTTTTAGTACAATGGATGGTCGGCATTTTTTTTTGTGAAGGAAGGGAAAAATAATTTGAAGAAAGTTGCCATATCCCAAAGTCATAAAATTGTTGAAATATCCATTTTATTGTAGTAAATCAGAGAGCGAGTTGATCACTCCATTAGAAACACACAGTTTGACTATTTTATGGCATAGATATATTGCCAAAGTTGGGGAACTCCAGAAAAAGATTTTTACCACCATCATCCTATCAAAAATCCCACAACATACGAAAGACTTGCGATGATGATGGAAGGAGAAAACCTTGCAACTGTAATATGTTGAAGCAATAGATTGTAGTAAAAATTGCCTCAAGCAACAGAAAAAGTCTTTTTAAAGCGCAACGTTCAAGATTATAAAAGTCCATGAAGCATGTACGTCGGTGACAATAAAAAGAGCAACGGAACGATATTGAATTTCATCTTTAACATTGTACACACAGCATGCAGAGCCATGAGCATCATGATGGCACGTCAAGCCAAGAATAACATCATCATCATAAAGCAGTTGCACAAAAATGAGCAACTAAAAGCAATATAACGCAACACACGCACATTCACTGCAAATAATACCCAAGCTACTTACTAGAATTTTTATCCATTAGTTGCCACTTCAAGTGCAGTTACATTGTTAGTGGATTCAACGAGCAATAACAATGAGGGCTGCTGCTGTTAAAAAAACCACCACCACCTATTCTCTGCCTCTTCTCATTCCTATTTCCTACTAACCCATGTTCAAGCACTCGTTTTACACACAAAGTATAATAATAGCAACGGAAAAAAGGACATAATCATTGAGTAGTAGTATGTGTGTACAGTGTACATACATATGGATAGATATTTTATAGAAAAACTGAAAAAAATGATCATTTTCTTTTCTTCCGTGCAATACTAATCTCTTGAGGGTTGTTTACTGCCACTACGTCCCAACACAAGATTCATTGATTCTCACAAGGGTCGATTGAGACGAGAAAAGAATACACGGAAATCTAACACCTGATCCCATCATCATCACTGCCACCACCGCCATTACCGTTATTGTTAGTCTTGGGAGTACTGCAACGCAAATAGGTAAGTATAAGGCTCCAAGCAAAACTAAAACTTTCAATGCTTGTCTCATGGATGGTGGCAAGTGCTTCGTATGTACTTAACTTCCGTTCTTGGATTGCATCCTTCTAGGTGCATATACATATACACACTTCACACATAACGACAAACATTACAGCACCATCTAAATAACTGTGTAGCTGTGCTATGTGCAACAAAAAAATAATACATATTTTTTCATCTTACGACCTCTTTTTTTCCTCATCTCCTTTCCTTTTCCAGAGGAAGAAGGGGGAAAGTTTCACACAAAAAAGTAAAGTGTAACCATTACCAGCGAGTTTGAGCATTGTACAAGCCCACTCCATTTTCAAGAGCATGTGAAAAATGGCTCCTCAGGGATGAAAAAGCTGTGAGCACATTTGAAACCTGGAAAAAAAAACTTTCTCCTTTTTTTCTTGTACAATGCAACCCAAGTCATCCTCACGGCAGTGGTAAACACCACACTCGAAATTCAACTAGCACATTGGAAATACTCGCAGCAGTTTCTCTCTCGCTCTCTTTCTCACTACTACCACTACTCAACTTTATAATAATTCTACTTGGGAGTAATAATGGGGCTACAGAGAGAAATTTTTAATTGGAATTAGTGATAATGCCACGAGAGAGCTTTTTTTAGATTTTAGGGTGATGTAGAAAAATATCACCTATTATCCATTATAGAAATAGGACTCCATTTTTCTCAGATGCAGCAGCAGTCTAGTACACAGCCTGAATCCAAATTCGAGTGTACGTACATGCACTGCACATGTATACCAGGAATGAATATTATTATCTGAATGAATGAAAGAGAAGCAAAAAGCATTATGTTCTATGTTGCTGCTGGCTTGTTATTATTACACGGCAATTTTTTATACTCTAAGAGATTTTTATTTAGGAATGGAAATGATAACTATCTGACTAGCTCACTTGTGAATATAATTTGTCAAAAGAGAGAGCTTTTTTTAGATTTTAGGGTGATGTAGAAAAATATCACCTATTATCCATTATAGAAATAGGACTCCATTTTTCTCAGATGCAGCAGTAGTCTAGTGCACAGCCTGAATCCAAATTCGAGTGTACGTATGTACATGCATTGCACATGTATACCAGGAATGAATATTATAATCTGAATGAATGAAAGAGAAGCAAAAAGCATTATGTTCTATGTTGCTGCTGGCTCGTTATTATTACACGGTAATTTTTTATACTCTAAGAGATTTTTATTTAGGAATGGAAATGATAACTATCTGACTAGCTCACTTGTGAATATAATTTGTCAAAAGTATCTTTTCGAGTGGTGGTGGTGGTGGTACTAGTGGTGTTGGGGTTGAAGCAGAAAAACGATGGATTTATAAAGATATTATCCGTCATAATTCCATATGTATGAGCTTGGTTGTGGATATGCCCACAATAAGCAGACTATGTTGCAAGCGCAGAAATAATTGTTGCTGCCTTATAATCAAATGTTTATATCAAAAGCACTCATTTCAGAGGATACAACATTTATAACAATGCTTAATCTTTTTATGTCTGTTATTACATGAATATTTTCACCATTTCTCCATTTAAAAAATGATGAAGATAAAGCAAATTTTCAAGGGATAGTAACATGTATGTAGAAAGAAAGAAAGAGACCAGTTAGCTGTCTGCTGCCAATTAGTATTTTGAAGGATTATTACAGGTTAGATGATGATAAGTATGCACGTGATGATGATGATGATTACGGAAAAGTTTTCCTTTTGTAGTTTAATAGAAGATAGTATAGGAATATTAATGAAATTACTATATTATCCTGCAAAAGGGTTGGTGATTCTTATATGTTGCTGTATTAAAGCTGTTGATGGATTAAAGATTGAAACAGAGATTAACCTCTCTGTTTGAATTTGTTGAGTGCAACTGACGACGTCAACAGCAGCAAACCAAAACATACCATTCAGGATTTTATCTTTCTGCTCTCACTGTGCTCTTGGTTCTCTTTAGCAAATTTCAAATGGACTTTGAAAGTAGAGAATATTTGACTGTGTAAAAAAAATCATGGAATCAAGTTTTACTTGTGCAGAAACATACTCACCACGAAGAGCAACTGTGAAAAAAAACTTGGTTGAGTTATATAGAGATCGCTAAGTGTTTCAAATTGTTTAGAGACTGCTGTTTGAAAGGTAAAGTCAAGTGCTAAGTGAGCAAATCTGTTTAAAAAATTCTCCACGCAAATGGTGCATTTGAAAGACTTTTCGCTGGGTTTCATGTTTATTCCAGTAAAAATGGAACAAAGTGTATTATTAGCGCAGCAGTGCAATAATAACCTCTGAGTGAACGAAATGAAATGTAACACATCGATAATAATCAGAGTAATACGCAAGGAAGATGGAAGAGACTGCATGCATACATGCATAAAAACTCTACGCAATAAATCGTACCCAGTACTCCGTTAAAGTTGCATACATGGATAGGTACTGGGTAGGTAAATGCACAAATTTCATGCTTCATCAGTGGAAAAAAGATGAAAATTCCTGCTGATGGCAATGATGGTACGATGGCAAGAAAGAGCAAATCGTCATCATGAGCATCCATGTAATATTGTTATGAATGAGAAAAATGGTGCCGTAAAATGGAACACCCATTCTAAGTGTTGCGTATGGGTCGTGAACACGGTGATTATGTCTTATTACGCTATCTACCTACCTGAACTCGATTACTCTTGTTCATCTCTTCTACTCTCTAATGGTAATGGCAATCGTAATAATAATAATCATCATCATTTTCCAAGCAGCCAAGAACTACTACGATGACTGCACTGTATTTTTTATTTCTGATGGGCTCGGGCCCTAGAAATGCTGATTCCTTTCTTGGAATAGTAAACTAGACAGGAGAACGATATTACTCGGCTACAAAATGTACAAGATCTGATCTCTAATAATATGAAAATAGTGCAACTGTAAAAGATAAAATTGTTTGAAGTACTTTATCTGACTGTGTGTGTGTGTGATGGAAGGGAAAAGGGATGATCATCTTGCTGGCTGCCGCCTTGTCATCACAATAATCACTATCTTCTCATCATCACATGCACTTTTTTAGAATATAATGACTGTATTACCGATAAGCATCTCGCGCAAGGTATGTACTTCTCTTTTTCAATGCCCTGCTGTGTACTTCCATTACCTTGTGTTATGGTGTACATTTCTCTTTCTACAAAACTTTTTAATTTGATTAGAATCTTCCTCATGGCTCTCATATCTTTACAATCTGCTATAGGACTACTACTATGTAATCTGGGTTTAGCTGGAAATAGATTACCATAAAGTATTAGCAATTATTTCTCACCAAAGGTTGTTTGCAACTAGGTCTTTATGGCTGTCCTAGTATTCGTAGAAAAAGTATGACCAATATCAAGACGAAAAAAAACAGAGGAAGCGTTCAGATAAGTATTCATTCAATTTATTATACAGAGCATAATGGCTGACATTGTTGCAGAGAGCAAAAACTTACTAGTTGCACGTCCGGAGGGAATTTTAATCTCATTCGGTTTTGAATAATGCAACAAGGAAAATAGTTTGATTTTTAATTCGATTGTATAGCTAGGTAATCTGTACAATGCAAATTTTAAGATGAAGCACAACATGTAAAAAACTAATGAATGAATTTCAGGTGAGCAGAGTCGTATTGTAGATTTACTACTATTTCACTGTTTCCTACTTCCTTGTTTTTATGTCTAGTCCTGTAAAAAGGAGGTATGATCATGTTAATAAGAAGAAATTCGAGACAAGGTAATCATCTCATATTTCTATTAAAACTCTTGTTTGTACAACAGGGTTCAGGGTGCTAGCTGGTTCTCCCGCTGCCAGCTGAAGTAGATACCTATTCAGATTTACACAAAGGAAATTGACATTACAATACAATACTCTAACGGAATATACACGTAGTATATGTGTACCTATGCACTTCTCTCAAAAATATTATACTACACATCATCGGCATGTTTTCTTTGATCGTGATCATTGATCAACTTGACAGACTTCCTTTTTTCGATTCCTCATGTTCACATCATTTCTCTTTTTTTGTCTGGCTTGGCAGGCAGGCTCTTCTTTTCTTTCTTTCCTCCTTCCCTTCACCCATACTTCATTCATTCACTCACCCTCAATTTTCCCCCCTAGAAAAGTAGAATGATTGTACATTTTGGTGTTGGCTAGGGCTTTTGCTTATATACATAGTTACTTCAGTTATTGCTTTTCTTGCGAAAGCTAGTTCACTCGAAATAACATGACAATAGCAAACATGTACACGTATTTTTAATATCGCACCAGATTCTTACCGCCAGATCAGTTGAAAGAGGCAGAAACCTTAATAAAACCACCTTAAGGGAAAATATTAGTAGATATGATGATTCTCCCTACTTCTTCGTATGTACACATGAACACCATCAACCAGTAGAGTCACCAATATTCGTTTATACTTCAAAGCATCCCTTTTAATATTTGATGATGACAACAAAAAAAGAACAGGAATTGCCAGCCTTTATTTTTAGGGGGAGAGAATATAATGTATTTGTGGTGTTTTTGGGGCAGTTTTTAGGAAGTTCAAGAAAAGAGATGAAAATGAAGAAAACGGGAGGAGATAAAAGAGAAAAAGACGGAAACACAAGGAGAAGAACTGGAAAGCAAAAGTAGGGAAGAAAATGTAAAGACTGAATGTGACAAAGATGATGATGATGCTGGTTACGACAACAAAGCATTTCTTGATTCTTCTTCTTCTTCTACACGTCTTTGCCAATCAAATGATGAAAAAGCCAAAGGGCTTGTTGATATGATATGAATATAATACAGTGAAACACAATAAAAACATAGTATATGCATGCGTAAAGTGAAATACAGAAAATTATATAGTAGACGCTTAAGATCAAGGAGAAAATATTGTTATTATGCAATCCTCCGTGTCATATTGTATATCAGTCAAGTACAAAGAACACGAGAGAACAAACATATTATGCTGCTTGATGTAAAGTGCAATGAATGCAAACAAGTTATTTTGTTGCACTCTTTTATACTACTGCTTTATTGCACATTTTGCACGAAAGATATGTAACTTTTTGTGCTTCTGCATTGAGTTTCATCCCGATTACATAAAAGGTAAGATAGAGAGGTACTGTGACACATTCTCACATTCAAGGTGATAAAAAAAGAATTCCCATATATTTTTAACACACTTCTCCCTACATTTATTCTTTAGTGTAGCATGTATAGAGTACATGGAGATGCGGTGGTTCATTGTATTCGTGGTAAAAAACGAAGAAAAAAAGATTGAAATAAGAAACCAACGTGTCTTTTAATTGCACTAAACCAAGAGTTGTGAGCTGCTAATGGTGGCGTAATAAATATAAATCAGACCCGCTCCTTTAGAAATACTTTGCCTTCAGTTTTCCTGACTCCTTTATTATTATTGTGTGAGTAGTCTTCCTTCCTACTCTTTTACACTCTTCTTCGGTTGACATACAAATAACGTTGTAAAGTTCAAAACTGCTTGTTCCTTCTTCTTCTGTCACAAAATCTCATTTTTCCTTCACTTTCTTCTTCTCAGATTCAACAACTTGTGAAGTTTGTCATACGACTAATGCTTATAATGAGGTGAACAAAAACTTCTCGCATTCCCACTAACTAGCAATCTCTCTCATTCTCTCTCTCTTCGCCTCACAGCACATCGTTCAAAGATGCATCAAACAAAAAATACTCAACTAAAAATAAAGAAGAAAAAACAGAATCTTTGGTATTGTTGACGATAGAGTTTGTGATAAGAATGATATGCTACTGTTTTAAACATCTTTTCCTTCAGAGTTGGTTAGCTTTTAAGCTGTTTTTCCTAGCGCAAACACAAGTAATAAGGTAAGGCTGTGTAGTCGGAGAGGAAGGAGACAAGGAGGTAAACGACAAGATTTAAGTTTTCATGATGAGGAGGGACATTAAAAAGAGTGTTATCTGATTTCCTTAATGAAATTACCAAGTGCGATGCACCACCAGCAGCAGGCAGGATAGATGAATAAATATATTACAGCAGCAGCAGGCAACCCCAAAATAATGTCTTTCTCCCTTAATTCTAAATTTTACCTTCAGAAACACAAGTAGATATATCTAGGTATTCTTTTGTTTTTTTCCTGGAGGCATGGCTGAGAAAAAAAAAGAGTTCTGCATCTTCTGTTCCGCTGATAATAATTATACTGTTAGCTTATTTGGTGGGTCACATCTGTACCCCAAGTAGAAGAAACATGAGAGTAAGTAGAAGCAGCATATAAAATTTAGAGTTTAAGAGCGTCAAACGGAAGGTAAATAGATAAAATGAGAAATCAGATACGTTATTTAGCTAAACTAGCTCACCGAACAAATGTAGGTACATTGGTTTTTGTTCAATTCCACCAAAATGACATTGTCTTCATGTTTTGTTGCTATCCGTTGATCAGAATCAGAATCAGTAGAGAACCCATAAAAATACACTGACTAACAGAAGTAACATTTTGTCCTGTTTTACTTGGATTTTTCACTCTAGCAGAAAGACACATTCTCTTGCGACCAAGACATCATTTTTCTTCGGATACTCGGTAATAGCAACAGAGGAACAATCTGTTTAACTTGAAGAAATCAATGACTGGGCTTTTTACTGAATCACACAAAGTTGATGCTACTTCTACTTCAGCCATCAGGTTCTGTAGGAAGTAGGGTACACAAACGCAGCATGACAGAGAAATATACACAATTAATGTGTACTTCCCAACTGGTACCAAAGACAGTCGTGCTTCTAGATCGTATTCTCTGTTTTCACAGTTTCTAAGTCATATTCTTTAAAATCCTCGTAATTCGTGTCAACTTCCTATAAATTTCTCTTATCACTGAGATTGTACAAATGCTGTGTAGAGAATGAGGAGTGCTTCCTAGTTCTTTTGCTTAATGCTTCATCCACCAGCAACATTCAACAAGAGCGAAGCCTAATGGATGCAATCAACGTTGTCATCATTAACTGGTGCTCTCGTCTGTGTATCCACCAAATTTTTTTCTCATGATGAAAATGATGGCAAAAGGGGAAAATCAGAATGATGAAGCTTTCTGTACCCATCCCACATCTACTTGCCACACCACTACCACCACCAACATGACATTACAGCAAATGAATGTTACTACATTTAGTTACCAAACTAAAAACTCCACTTACATTAGTGTCTTCTTCCTTCATTCAACTTTTTTGTGCTTCTTTTCGTAAACTTTTTCTTTTTTTGAGAAGAATTAAATTGCATGTCTCATTTTTCTCGAGAAAATCTCATATTCAACTCTAGGCGAGATTTTTTACATTTCAAGTGGGAAGACTGCTGTTTTATTTTTGCTTCGTTAGAACAAATAAACTGAACGAGTTGGCGGCTTGCATGAAACGTTCTTTGGTACATCATCTTTTCCAAATCTTCGTGGTGGCACAGTTTTCACTTGTGTATAGTAGAACAGAGACATTTATCGTAGAAAAAGGGTAGCATCAAATTCGACTTGATGGTAAAGATTTGCATTCCTTCATTTCCTCAGTTCACGTACATTATTTCAGCCTCCAAAAACCTACTAGAACATTTTTTTTCATTCTCATCATAGCATTCTCTCACAAAGTATTCTTTTAAAGATGCATCACAACGGCTTCAGCATCATCATCATCATCAGTGGGATAAATTGTATAAAATTGCATAGCATTATTACCGTGAATGTTCATCATTTGCTAACCAGTATTAATGACATTGTCATTACTCCATCCAACCGAAACAAAAATGGAATTACACATTTTAGTTGGAAATCCAGTAGACAATTTTTGCTTTGAATCCGGAAAACGGAAAAGTTTTGTAATATAATCAAAGTAGAAAACGCAACGATTATTATAATGTATTGAAGGAGAAATTTAATGCAGGTGCGATTAAGCCTCACTACTACCGCTAGCTCTACCAAAATGCATAGTCATCACAATAGATGATGATGATCACTAAACCTACTTTCTAAAAGCATCTACAACTAGAATATAACTCTGCTATTAGTGAAAAGGAACACAGACAATGGGTAACCCATTAAAGCGACTGCCACCTTTTCATGACCCCGTGGTGCATAAACGATGCCCATTATATCGAACCGACGACGTCGTTCCGCTGTACTTTCTATATTTTGTGCAGGGTAAGTGTAATGTAATGTGATTCATATTTTATTCTCATAATGCTCCCGAAGACGCCCACTTTCACACTAATAATAATCAAATGCCATTATTACTACCACAGCAGTCTTTAGGAATATACTCTGCTGCTCAGTTATACAGAAGTAAAGTGCATCTGATGGAATAATATTTGAATGCGTAGTTTCGAAAAAAGTACATACCCATGGATGTATATTCAATAGAGAGTAGAGTGATCATCATAAGGATTGCCGACAATTTTCAATAAAAATAACCGAAAACGCATCTTCTCCTTTTTGTCTGTATATTTATAATACACTCGGCCCGTTGTTGTCTATGCTCTCTCTACTTCATGCCGCACGACAAAAACTGGTGAGTGAGAAAAGGGATTCAAGAAGAAAAGAATAATTCATGATTTTCAGTTGGTTCATGGTTAAAAAGGGAATATCATCTATTATTTTCATCCCCTTTCGGTTTTTCTCTCCTCTCTCTCTCACTACAGTGTGTATTGAATACTTCGACTCCATTCTTCCTGGTTCACAGAACTAAAATAAGGAAAACTGATGATGCTCTAAATTTCCATTATTTCCTTCAGTTTCGTCCCATTCCCTTCCTTTTCCTCTCGCCTGCATCTTCCGAAAAAAATAAGGGAAAAGAGAAGAGAGAGAAGGAAAACCAAAAAAGTAAATTTACGAATACAAAAACACAACACATAGCATTTGTTTATGTGTCCCAGACGAGGTCCTTTTTTGCTATTAAGTTGGAGTAAAATGGATAAGAAAATAGCCTCTGCAAGAACACTGTCGTTTCGTAGGAGTTTTGTGTGCATTACTTTTTTGAAACTTGTTGTTTCGTTGTTCGTGCCTGGTCATAGCCAAGTAAATGTAATGAACCGGCGATGGCGGTAAAGGCGGTTGTGCATATAAAAACCTTATACCCTAACATGTTCTCTGTATTGCTGCTACCCATGCCATTATCATCACCAAAGCTCATCTTAATGGGATTTACTCTGAGGAAATG
>JAHZMZ010000504.1:0-28224 GCA_027743805.1 Lepidocyrtoides sp. E14
ATGTTGATGTTGGCTGAGTGAAAAGAAATAAAACCTGGACCTACCACGACGAACTCAAAAAGACACCTTTCAAGCAAACATCCATCCAGTCAAATATATCAAATCACCTTTTTTCTGTGCCGGAGAATAGCTGACACCACCAAACAACCGGCAGCAGCCACCACTTCTTGCTGTCTCTGATCATCGTAATTTCTTGTACAAATATTACCATCACCTTCAGACAATAGGCCGAGCCCAAAGAAAATGATGTAAACGTAGGTTAAAAGGTTGGGCTGCAAGATTTGTGCCGTAACAACAACTTTTATAAATGTCAACTGTAGAACAAAGCAGTGATCCTGATGATGGTCACTGTTAGTCAATTTTGAAGGTATATTCATGATGACAATGAATTCCAAAACGATGCCACTGCTGATGTGCTTGTTATAATAACAATTATTACACACATGTAACAAAGAAGCTGGGTGTCTTATAGTCTTGTGCTTCACCCATAAAAATTGTCCGTTTCCCACAATTTATTGAGACAATTTGAATTTCCTCAATTGAAATTGAAACAAATGGACTGCAGACCCCTCCACCAAGCATATTAACAAAGTGATACTTTATTTTGTATTTAAGCAGCAAACAAGCGTAACAGAGTCAAATAAACATATCATGATACTTTTTCATTGTAAATAAAAATATTCTTCTCCTGGTCAAAGTCAAAGGTTTCATTATTTACTTGACCAGAAAAAAGAATTTATATATTACTTTTTTCCTTTCAGAACAATCGTTACTGTTCCATGTGTATGCAGCCAATAGTCCGGTATCTTTTCTTCGTGTGTGTGTAAACTCAACATCAATAAGAAGTCATGCGATGCATGTCGATGAGTTTTTGTTGCTTATCCCAGTTCGATTCTTAGGATTCTTATAGTTATTTATTACCAACTGCAAATACGTTGAAATATTAAAGTACGTTCGACGGTGTGTAAATTCTTGCTCTCATGTCAGGTCGAGATTGCTTCGTTATATTTCACATCTTTGATCTTTACTTGACGTTGTTTTTTATTACTCACTTTCAAGGTATCATAAATCAGTCTGACTCTATCGTCGTATCTCATGATTATATTATTTCCAGACAAGCAAAAATGAATACAAAAATAAACATGATTTTTTGTCTAAACATTTACAACTTGATATGTTTATGCGTAATAGCTTTCACCCGAAAAGTTGCAGTTTGTCGTAAACTAGTTCTCTAGAAATGACAGTCTAGAGTGCCTGAAACTCACGGAAGACAAAAAAATTATTTATGATATTGCTGGCTACAAGTCAACTGTCCCTCACAGACATGCACCACGGCCATAATACCAGCAATTTTGTTTATCATTATATAACTTTTTAACACTATCCGTAAATCTTTGCAGTGTGAATGAATATGTAATCTAAGACGTCATTCTCGTCGTCATGAATCAAGGCTGAGCGTTTTTGAGTTAGCGGAGTATCAAGTGTTGTTATCAAGCCATGATCTTTTTCATTTAAAAAATCATCTCTCCCATATGCTCAAAATGAGAAGCTGTTTTGATAAAGATGATGAAAAACCTCCCTGTGTGTATAATAAAAAAAAACTAGCTATATATTTAAATGCACAACGTAAAATGAAACTACAAACTCGCCCCACCATCTCTCATAGATAGATATCAGTTTGGATACAGTAACAGAGGAACAATATCGTACAAATTTATTGTTTGTGTTTAATTTAGCTGGCACATTCAATGACTTAACGGAACACATACCGTTGTTAAATATAAGTGATATTATTAAATACATTTTATGTGGTATTTTTTTCTACTTTTTTCATAAAAAAAGAACCGTATTAAGTTTTATCAAAACCTCACAACTCATCAAGGAAGCCCTTATCATTGCCAACTTGAAAAAGAACAAATACGTTGAAGATGAGACATGACTACGTACATGTCTTCTGTTCACTAAAAGTGGCGATAAAATCAAGTCTCGTTTTGTACAAATGTAAGTTGTTTCTGTGTATCTTTGAAACAACAAATACGATTTAGATTATTTTTTTTCTTACTAGCCAATCTAACGTTTCAGTCAGTGTACCACATGGGTGTACACTGTGCACTATTACAGCATGTATATTATCCCATAACTGCAACTTGACAAATGAGCGTGGCAGATTTCCAACTGAACCGCATGAAGTTCATGATGATGACGCAACGATGCGTGCACTTTTTAAAACATTTGCATTTTAAGAACGTCTTTCTTCAGTGGATTAAGTAAACTTGTGTGTAAAATTTCAATTTCAAGTTCGCCGTGACGGATGCAAAAGGGAAGGGGGATGCGATACGATACGTTAATAATATACCTACATATATAGCATTCTAATGTGATATGAAATTAAATATACCAACTACGACTAAACATTTCACAAAATATATTTTTTGACAGATCCTAAGGCAGTGGAGGTGGTGGGAGGCAACAACTGATTTCAAATTCAATTGAAGTCACACAATTTGTATCAAAATGTCAGCCGCTAGCAGCAGTTGCACTACTGTGCCCAACAGAATGCCCAATAGTATGTTATAAAGTGTGTTATTCCGTATGATTTAATGTCATATACTGCGTATTTAGATATGTAGGTTGTACGGTGGTACACATGTACCCATTGTAATCTATCGTCCTGTCACGTAGCAAAAAGACAGCGAAATAAAATTTTCTCCAAATTCTCTATTCGGGTCTCGTAGCAAATGAGAGCTTATTATTAGTATTAGTATGATTACCTTGGACGGTGGAGGAGACACTGGAGCTGAAGTGGATCCAGAGGTTGAGGTCATGTTTGACGCCCCCGGAGACTTGCTTCCATCCTCTCTGCTTGACTGTAATAAGAAAAAAAGAAGATAAATTATTATTTTGTATGATTATATATCCAAGTTTACGATACCATTGATATAAAAATATGGATTAATACGATAGTGTAATATTAAATAAAATGGCGCTCTTCCACACAGTATTATTCATGAGCCCTTCACACTCTACTGATCGTCGTGATCACAGTAGTGCAATCGAAACAGGCAAGGTTAAATACGCAGAGGAACGTACATTGAAGAATTTTACAAAAACTTCTTTTATTTACATCAGGACACTCATTTATTTTTATTTTTAGATTTCTGTTTTCGCAGCAGCCATTGTATTTTTACGTCTTAATTTGAAAACTTGTTTTGACTCAACTCATGATAAAAAAGTATTAGATGGCCATGTAATATACATTTGGCTATATGACAAAAATCTTGAGAGGGTACGTACGCACATTTTCTCGCTTGCAAATCAGTAATTGTCTTTTTTGCATCTCCTCTCCTAATTATTATAATCATATTGCATTTCCTTGTATCAATAACGTGCCAACAACAACGTGCAAATTTCTAGGCTAAAGGCAAACACGTTTGGTAGGCTAGGGGTCGTAAAAAATGAGTTAAAATAGGGTTAGTAAATACATAAAAACTGTTAAGAAAGGAAGGATCCTTCAATGACCTACAAAGTGCATCTACAAGAGTGGGCAAATGTCATGTCAATACCAATAATGCATAAATATATCTGTATGTCACAACAGATAGGCAAACTGCCTGTTTATTGACAAGGAAGGTGTGAAAGAATCGTGTCTAAACTCACCGAGAATCGGGCCAATCACAGATATTTTTTTGTATGATTATTATTACTACAAAGTTAGGGAGCATGAGTTCGTGAGTGATTCCCCATTATAAAATCTATTTATTCGTACAGAAGCATAATAAAAACTATCAAAAATGAATAAGATGAAAACGTATTTTTTCTGTTAATTTCTATTTATGCATTATGGATGAATTGAACAAAAATTCGAACACTAGTATAAATCAGTACTCTCCTTCCTACTAAAAAATATATGAATTGTAGATTTGCAGTAAAAGAAAGTGTATATAAATGCGTGGTGAAAATAATACTCATTTTTGTTGTTCCATTATTTTGTCAATGTGTAAGCTTCTCTAATAAACAACTCGTGCTTTGCATTTAATCACCTCAAAAAGTCAGCAACAAAATTGCCTCATTCACGATCCCGATTCACATAACTTGTGCTTAATGGCCTCGTTCAAATGACAATTATCTTTATTGTTACGCAATTTGTTTTCGCCGCAGTTGCTGCAGTTGATATTTTTGCTTCGGTTTGCTTCTATCAACTCATTTAATTTTCTACAATTTTCTCTGCTAAAATAATCAAAGTGAATACGATGAAGATAGCAATAATGATGTCTTCAAGCGTAAGTTCTGACTCTGGTTGAATTAGATGTGCTCACATGTACAAGGGAAAAATTAGCATGTGACACTCCCACCAATCTGTCAAGAGGAGACAGAAAAATTACTCGAAATACTACAAATCGTCTAGATGGGTGACTGTAAGCGTCGTTTGCAGTTTGTGAAGCAAAAGTGATGACAGATACGCCAATATGCCTCCCCACCAACAAAAGACTTAACAAAACGCCCAGACTTCCACGAAATCGTAGAAGCAGGCGAATTCAAAATGAGCCAACTTGAACCACGCATTCATTCTACAACTACCACATGGATTACAACATGCTAGTAATGTGAAGAAACTCTGCTACTACTACAAAAGGCAAGCATATAGGATAAAACCAAGCATTTTGCAAGTGTGGAGACAGTTGGCAAATTACTTTCATTAATATTCAACGTTTAAAAATGGATTTCAAGTTACCACCACACAGCATCTTAAAGCACCTACATAAATTTTATAAAACTTATTGCAAAGAAGTGCAGTATGTCTGCAAGCCTTTCAAGAATCAAAACATACTCATGATAACCAAGCCTCATCTTTTCTTTTCTGAAATTCCTAACATGCTGATCTGACTATCTGACTTGAAGTAAAGCAGTAATAGCAGGTAGCAGCGAAAACTGTTACAACATTCTCTCTGATGTGAGTATGAACAAAAGTCAAGAAACCATAATGAATTAGCAATCGCAAACAATCAAAACCGTAGAAAATATATCGGTAGGGGTGCAGGAGTGGCCTATTATTTACGAGATTTGATTACTTATTTACCTCACCACTAACTGCAACAAACTTTACTGTGTGTGCGCACATATAAATCTGAAAACAAAAAAAAATAATGGAAGCTAGCCAACTCGTACTCGTAAAAATGAAGGCGATATAAATTAAAAAAATAATTCTTCTACTAGTTGCTATTTAATGAACTGGATATTATGATCTTCATTTTTTGGTCTTGGTGAATGGAGTCTGCAAAGCATATAAATTACTCAGAGAGAAGGAAAGTGAAGAGGAGACAGAAGTCATGCTGATGATGACACCAATCAACAATCCAACAACAGAACAAGTGCAACAACAACTGAAAGATAAAAAACGAACATCAGTAGAATTCCCTTCTACTATCCATCTTTGCCCACACAGTTTCGTAAATGGAGAGGAGTAGTAGCAGAACAAAAACGATCTCAACATCCAATTACTACTGGTTTTCCAATATTGCGCAAACCGTACTGACACGTGGCGTGTTTTATCGATAGGTGGTGAATATAAGGTAGACATGATATATTAAAGTACATAATATGCCATGTGGGTTTATGAATACAAAAAGTAAAAAGAAGAGAAGGGAAAGAAGCCATTTTCCTTTATTGGACAATCCACTTCTTTTGTATATGCGTGCATGTCCATTAGTTTCCCAAATCTTTCATGTACGTGCATTTATCAACTTATAAAAATAAACATCTCGTGTTTACTCTGCTGCATCTTAAAGCGTTTTATAAGCAACGTTAACAGCAAATTCTAATGGTGAAGGGTTTTTCTTTCGAAATTTCGGGGTAATAAAAATAACACGTGGCTGAACAAGAGTCTTATTCTCTCTTTCACCGGATACTTTAGCAGTGGCAAACAATGAAAAGCTGAGAGAGCACTTGGAAAGGAAAAAAAAACTTTTCTGATTTGAAAACATACATCACGACTAGACGACCACGTCTGGCAAAACTTTTTGCTCTCTTTCTTTCTCTCTAAATTTCACCCCGTCTTGCTCAATTAAATGATTGTGCTTACAACACAAAAAAATATAGGAGCAGAACCGGTGAGTTTCAAAACGTCTGAACAACTACTTGTGTGTGTAAAATATTACGGAAAAGTTGTGAAAGGAAGAAAGCAAAAGGATCTTTTAAAGCAAAAAAAAGCGAATTATTTAACAAAGTTGGCAAGAGTGATGGAACGGAACTACACTTATGTGTGTATATATATTAGTATACTTGCTCTATTTCAAAATGAATCACGCTCACACGTGTCTCATGAATTACATAATAATAATATGTGTCTTTACACCTATTCTTTTTCTTTTCTCTTTCCAGACAGTAACTTATTCAGTGAACCGAACAATATTTCCGTTTTTTTTTTCATCTTCTCTTTTGTCTGTCTCGTACTTCCCGTGTGATAGACAACGTTGCTGATTCATGGAATGATATCCAGATTTCTGCTTGTCTGTTTATCTTGTAGACACAAATCAGAAAAAAAGTATGCGGAAACTTTGGCAGACTTTTACAAACTGTGTTTTGTCAGTAAAGCGACAAGGAACCGGTAATCATGTTCGACAACAAGAAAAATACTTTTTATTCGATAAGAGGGTAAGTCTATGTTATGCTTTATACTTGTAAAAAAGTTGTTGTTGAGGATAAGGACCAAGATGAAACGAAAGAACAAAAACATTCTTATTCAATGTGTGATGCGATGATGTTGACAAAGATAGCGGCGACTATTACTTTTCTCCTTTTGTCACTCTCTTGTCCTAGCATCTAAGTGGGTTCAAGTTAATCCAAGCATTTGTGTTACTTTTTTAGTCTTTTGGTATCCTCAACAAAACCCAAGGAAATACGCACTTTTTTGCTTTATTAGTATTATTATTATTATATCGCCAGAGCACACATCACAAAATAAGTACGGAGAGCAAACCAAGAATTAGACAGACGTCATCATCATCATGAGTAAAAAGAAAAGACGTGTGTGTGTATGCGTATGACGAGATACGGATACACACGCTAACCGACCGAGAGATAACAAAAATGCCAGAGGACGTTCGTTGCTTTGTGGGTTTCCTATCTAATATCATATCATTATTGTGTTGGCAAAAAAAATGTAAGGAAGTATTCCAAAAGTATGTATCTATGAGTGCTAGAGTGTAAAAAGTAGACATCTAACTGAGCGTAGACACACATTTTTATCTGGACATTTTTTGTGTTAATCCTCACCAACACAGTATATGAAATCCGAGAAAAAAGACTTCCATATGGTTCGTGTCTATGTGTGTGTGTATTGCTACTGGTGAAATGAATCTGTACTTGTTTAGATGGTGATGATATGATGACGGCTGCAACGTAGCATTTATACTGCTGATGCTGCTAGATCTCCTTGTTAAAATTGCTTGCTACGTAGAAAAAAAATTTACTTGAAAACCGAGAAGGGTTGTTGATTGCAATGAGAGAAGTAGGAAGAGAACAATGTACATAATATTACACAATGTGGTGGTGTGTCTTTCCGTTGAATCATGTACAAAGGGGTTAGTTACTCGGCCCATTTTTTATACATTTATCTGGCCCTCACTCACAATTTACGTGTGTGTAACTGGACTAGTAGGAATACTACGTTGCACGTCTTTCATTCGATGTGTTTATCAGAAAAAAACTTTTGGGTTCTGAGCAAAACAGGAGAGCGCAACGGGGAAGTGAAAGCCAATGTTTACCCGGGTTAAGTTACCACTATTTTTTCTACATTCATCGAATGTCGGTCTTACATAACAGACATATCAGTAGTATGGCCAAACCGGGTGAACTGAAATGCTTACATAAAAATATGACCTGCTATGTGCATATTTATCGTATATCTACCTACATAATATGTAAGTACTTGTACTTGTATGTATCTACACACAAACCACGTACAACCATCAGAGAGACATTAACTTCCGAGAATTTGCTCCCGGTCTCCCGTCCATTTTTCCATCGTTATGAGTTTAGAGCTTACCACAATTGAGAGATATAGTACAGCAGCCGTACAGATATCTTGCAGGTATGGTGCGATTAAATTAAACATAAAAAATGAAGATGATGTGGAAGTTTTTAGAGTTTCCCTTAAATACACTCAGAGGACTCGTTTCTTACTACACAGAGACAGATGCGGTGTGAGTATGTGCACCGTAGAATATGGTAATGGTCTCAGATCATCCGCTCGTCCGTGATATTATGCCTGGTGGACTGTATGTAGCTATGAAAGCTTTGAATGTTTAGACAGACAGAACAACGGAGCTTTCATGAAAGTTTATAAGGATAACTTTCTATATACTGATCTTCTCATCTTTTGACGATATACCACAATCTCAACAAACGACCACTGCAGTTACAGAAAAAGTAATCAGATTTCCATTAAAAACTTTCTGATTTTTATTTCCTGGTTCACTGGACCTGGTTTCCGTGACCAAGAGACTTCCACTAATCTCTGTGTTATCTTTCTATAATGTTGTGATTACAAAAACTTATTCAACTTTATTGAGCAAACCATCACTCTGCTAGAACTATCGTTTCGCAACAATGTCGAGCAGTTCGAGTTTGAGCTCAAATCCCTTATGTAGTTAGATATACAAAGTTGCTTCATCCATGTTAAAAATTAAGCATTTAAGTCACCAAAGTTTACGCAGATCAGCGATAACCCTTGATATTTCCTCACAAGTCGGAGAAAGTACACTTTTTAAATGTTGGGCGTTAACAAAATGTGGTTGGTGCTGTTGTTGGTAGCAGGATGTTGAGAACAAACAATGGTGTTCTCATTTAGCGAAGCTAATAATATGAAGTACGAAAATTTTTCCAAATATTATGGTTTGTTCGCGGTTGATATGATGTGTGACATGTTTGTAAACACAAACTGGTTTCTAATTATTCTAATCAAGTTAAGCTATCAATAACTTGTCAAAATTGTCTTTTGCTGTCTTCTTTCTTATCAAAAAAGCATTTACTGCTCTTCAATACTGTATAGTAGTAGTATTAGTACGTGCCTACACTATTACTACCGCTAGATCTTTTATGGCATATACCGACTTGACATTATCTCCCTTGCTATCTACTACTACTTAAAAAGTGACATGGCATATGACAAAAGTATTAAATTTGCAAATATCAGATGTTAATACTTCACTACTATGAACACTATAGAAAGCGTATTAACAATAACTTGAACAACAAAAATGTTGACATAAGATATTCTTAATAAATTCATGTTAAGTACTGCGTTTAATTTCACATTCGTCATCAAAAAACAATTTACATGCATTATAAAAACTTGCAACTTTAGTCAATGGTAGTTGGGAGAGGAAGCACATACATAGTAATGAATTTGCTATGTAGCATGTATATAAACTGGTTATTTTATTGTTACGTCCGATCAGTATAGAACAAAATCCACTAATGCCATCATCATCATCCTAATCATCTTCCCACTTTGTACCTGCTAAAATGCAAGTCTAGTCTTAAAACACCCAAATTGAAAAACTTAATAAAATTACATATTACGATTCACCTTGGTCTACCTCATAATATTATTATGGATCTATCGGCAGTCAATAATCAAAGTGTTTGCCGCAGGTCATTGATCTAACAAGTATATAGTAGTAGCAGCAAATGGAAGTGGTATGGTTGTCGAAATGCAATTGGAATAGATAAATGAGGAGGAACGAAGCAATACAGATGAAGATGAGACCTGAATGAGCAAACAGCTTGACCTGACACAACTACTACGCAAGATATTACGCGAGAGAAATATGGCACACACCCATCGTTTAACAACCACTACTGTTCTGCAAGCCTTACATTCTAAACATGTTATTAGAAGTGCTCTTCTAGAATTTGTTTTTGCCAGTAAAACCTTCACAGGCCAAGAAAAAGTTGTTTTTTTTCTTTTTTCGATAAGATAAATGAAAAAAGTGTAGTAGTAGTTGCAGTAGTACGCATATAATGAATAACAGAACATTTAATATGCGATAACCCTCCAAAACAGCGTGAGTGATTTCAATCAGCAAACAAACGAAGGAAAAAAACAATTACTTTTTTTTTGCACAAAATAAGTTGATGATAACGTACCGAAAGTGAAGTGTTTCTTGTTTTGAATGAGAGTAGATCGATGGTAGAAGTGCCGCGTTTTGAAGAGCTCTTTATTCTGTTCTTTCCCCCAACGAAATGCTCGCTCTTTGGCCTATCCAAGGATCGAGACTTTACTTTTGTTGAAAAGTCAATGAGCAGCTCGTAGCTCGCTGAATACGGTTGTAAAGACATTTAAATTAATTTACACCGAACGAACACACAAATAAAACTCTTTTGTCGCCCTGTAATAGAGACCGCTTTTTTGTTCGCCGTTCTGCTTACAAAACGAAAAAATGCAAATAGATAGGTGGGTGGTGTAACTGGGTAGATAAAAAAAATACCACATAAATAAAGCGACTCTTTTCTATTCCTTATTCACCATTTGTATAAGCGAAATGAATGAATGAATGAATGAATGAATGAATCCCTTGGAATTTAAATAATTTATCTTTCCACTATAAAAAACGCAGAGATTTTACCACCATCACTACTACTACTCCTTTAGGTACTCTCCCTTCTTCCTTTTTAGCCTTGAACACATTTGGAATTAAGGAGCAACGTAAAAGAATTGTATCATGGCCACTTTTTCACTTTAAAATAAAACCTATGTAAAACATGGAAGGAGTGACTCTGTCTAAAGTTAACTCGTACTATTTTATCATCAACCCATTCAAGATTATGATGACGATAATGAACATTATAAGCTATGCAAACAAACATTAACGTATTGCTCTTATCGTGTTCACAATAAAAACCTCAGGAACCAGAAAGGAAAAGTTGGTCTTTGGTGATGTAGTCGCATAATATCAAAACATACTTGTGAACACACTGTGATCATAAATAAGTAAAATATATATTAAAATCTTACGTCAACATTGCTTCTTGAGGAAAACAAACCACCAACACAATATTTCATTTTATTATGGCAAAAGTTTGCACTTTTCTTTACCACAGCATAATCCTTGATGATGATGATGTGATCCTAGGTACATGAATGTCTATACGTCTATAGTTTAGATATATGCTTGGTAATGTCTGTAATGGGATTGCCTAATAGAAATTATTGCTGTTGCTGCGCATGTTTACACTCTTTTTTGTAAAGTTAAACTGATGATGCTGTGGTTAAGTAATACCATTAAGTTTTAATGAAACCAGCTTAAACTGTGACATGTCAGGTACTTGTATTCGCCAAATATAAAATGCACTATTTACTAAAAAGATACTAGAATGTTCGAATTTCAAATGGAACAAGAGTTTTTTGTCAATCCTAATAAAAAATTAATGAGAGCTTTTATTCCTTGCGTGTGTGTGAAATATTTACTGAGCAAAATGTGGTCATTGCTTGATCCCCTTTTTGCTTTTAATGTGGGTAGAGTAGTGGAAGACGGTATCACGAAACGATACAATAATATGTGTGTCTACAACTCAGTTTTCATTCCAGCTGCATACTGTCTTTTTTTCAGGTTTGAAAGAGTTGCATTTACTTATGCACATTTCAAAAGTACGTTTTACAAATAAGCTTCAGTAATCTTTGGTATTATCGGCTTCATTTAGCGTAATAAGAGGTTGTAAAGATCAGGACTGTCTTTTTTGTGACGCTGTGTGGCACTAGTGCATTTTCTACATTGTGATGCTTTGACTCTGGTGCTTTTGAATGAAAAAGGGTATAAAAGGGGCATTAGCTAACGTCAACAAAGTGACTGTTTGCCATAATATCACTAAGCCTTGAAAATGCTCTCATAAATTATTTTTCCCCAAAAAACTACACTTCCCCTTTCATTTCTCCAGTAATCTCTACCTCAATAATATGCCGTTGTAAGAGAGCACAATACCGATGCATTTTCTCTATACTACAGACTTTCTAGTCTAGTGCAACCATCATCGTCATAATATAAACTCACTAGCCACCATTTAAGTCTCTAGAACCGAGTCTGGTGTGGTGTTTAACTTTTATGTAAACTAACATGAGGCTTACTATACACTTCGACAAAAATCAGCTTCGTTTCTCTCTCCTGTTCCACTCGTTGACAACCATTTCATATCCCATTTGTTTGTGTATTTTTACAACGTGCAAGCAATCTGACGGTGCTTTAAAAATGCATTTTTTTCTCTATTGTAAATGCACATATTTAGTCAAGTCTACACAGAAATAGACATTCGGTATTCAGATTAGATTATGCAAACACGGCTCGTCTTTTAATACGATACCGAATTGTACTCTTAGAATTGCTTGTGGCGTCGAATAGTCTATAGCATCATGTTTGGTATTTTTATAGCATTTTTATGGCTAGGAAAGAAGCAGAAGAGAGACATTTAATGGACGGAGGAGGGAGATTGAGTAAAAAACTTTTCTAACTGCTTACTTACTTCACTTTGCGTTTACTTATGGCTGAGCCTTACTTATTTAGAAGGGAAATGTCAAAAACCATTACCATCACTATCTTTGTCGTTGTTGTCGTCATCATGATCGTCAAAAGCATTTTTATTTTTTCGGTTTTGATTTGACAAATGAAACAGCACCGCCGGGATACATTCGTTTTTTTCCATCAGGTTTTCCGTTATAAGAAAACATCGTAAAACTAAATATATAATAGACGCTTCTATATCATTGAATTTACTCAGAGACCCACCAAAATAGATATCGAGAAAAAATGTCTCCCCAACTTAATAAGTTGCGAGCATCGCTTGCACATAACAGACGATGACTTTTCAAAATCTTATCAATGAACTACAGATGCTGTATCTCTGGTTGGCTAACTTGACTTTAATATTCCTTTAGTAATCTCTGCAGCAGTTTTACTCAAATTGGAATAACGGCATGCCCGAAATGAACCACTTGCTTTTATTATGAGCTTTTCCAACTTTGGTAGATTTATCTAAGGAAATAAAATTCGTAATGATGGCCATGTGTAGTATAATAAATACACAATCAGAAAAGTAACGACGACCAGTAGTAATGACTTTTACTAGTAGTTTTGCTTGTGCGTATATTGTTTGGTGCGTACGTGAAGTACTTTATGAATTATTGCACTCTATTTTTCCTTCTGAGCTTATCTTCAATTCGAGATATGACTGTCACAGTTACTGCAATGCGTAAAAGAAAGTTACAATGAACTTTTTCTTCCTCTTAGACAAGGAAAACGACAAGACGTCGTAATTTATTGTTGTAAACATATTAAATAAATGGCAAAGCCTTTTCTACTCTCTTGCTGTCGTTGTTGCTATTTAGTTGGATTTTGTCATCATCATGATCATGAAGATCATTGGGAACAACAGCAGTGGTGACCCAAAAGGGATACGCACACGAGGCTTGCCAGTATAAAAACTTCAATGATCAGTTCACATCACATGAGGTCTAGCCATAAAAACATGCTATACACAAGGAAAAGAAACAAGTGAGTGAGATAGAGAATGGAAATGATCATTTTTCTCAACTCTTTTACACACTCCCTCTTTGATAGAGCATGTACAATATTATACTGCTGGAAGGATGCGTAAAGTTCACATCACATGAGGTCTAGCCATAAAAACATGCTATATACAGGGAAAAGAAACAAGTGAGTGAGATAGAGAATGGAAATGATCATTTTTCTCAACTCTTTTACACACTCCCTCTTTGATAGAGCATGTACAATATTATACTGCTGGAAGGATGCGTAGCGTAACACGTTATTGCATTGTTGTTGTAGTATGTAGTGTAACAGTAATAGTAATTCGGATGGATGACCACGGAGCCAATTCTTCCGGAGATCCACTTCTAGTCTGGCCCAAAAAGAATATATATTTTTTTGAGAATAGAGTTGAACGAGAGCAAGTAATATCTTCAAGAATAAATGAATTCTGGAAAATAAGTGGAAGACACACTTTTTTTCTATTATTTCTGCTACATATGAGCAGTCGATGAATGCAAAAATGAGCAAGTAATGTATACATACATTTTATGATATAAGTATGTATGTTACTGAAGTACTAACACTGAGAAGAGCTACTTCATTGCTTGCATATATACAAGTGTAATGATAAAAAACGAGGAAATATCCGGCCCTCGTGTTATTCCCCTTTTCTGTCTCGTTACTGTACTTTCTAGTTTGCTGAACCTTACAGTTTTTATACTGATTTTCACATAAAAAAGGGGAATATGAGTTGCATCCTTTATTCTTTCAGAACTGTATGTAATGTATTCTTCCAGTAGTACATTTTATTATCTATATATGTTGGAGATGATGGCAATATTCAGTTACAAAAACTATTTTCTGCTCGCATAATGTCAGGAAATTTGGAGTTTTTGGAACAGATATGTTCTCAAAGGACGGCATATGTAGCACATACATGCCTTGAGTATAATAATGGAATGGATGACGCTCCATATTTGGTTTTTAGTAAGAATTGAATTCAATGAGCACACAAGCATAACAACACACGCGCGTACATGCTTATCCTCCTTCAGATGAAAGTTCCGTTTTCTGAGCCAGAGCATATTATTCTACTTACTTTTATAACAGCTCATATAGCACATAAAAACTTTTGTTGTAAAGCCTTTTTTTAGTTATACTCATTCCGGCTAGTTCAAGGAAGAAAAAGGAACATATTCTTTGTCATCATATAACTCAGCACGTAAACAGTCAAAACGGCGCCTACATCATTTTCCTCTAGTCCGTTTTCCAATTCGCATGTACTACTCAAGTGGTTTGCTGGTGATATTATGCATTTGCAAACATATGGATGCATATAGAAAATACACACACATGGAGATTTTATAGGGAAACAAGAAGAGTTCTTATAACATTAATGCTTTACATTATTATGAATGAAATGTATGGATAATTCTGTTCTCCTTTTACATACATCACATCCCATTTTCCTTCTCCATCCACCTTCCTTTTTACATTCCATCACTAACTACAAAGATCAACAAACTTGAAAAGGCAAAAATTTCTAGCACGAAGAAGCTTACAATAATTCCTCAGCTCAGGCCATACGTGTATATGTATATCCCTTTTCGTTTAACGAGTACATCCAACTAAAGTGTTTTGCTCCTTCTTACTCTCCTTCTTTGGCCCTAGCTTTTCCACTTTGTGGCATAGAATTCCAATCCAAAATATGATGGTATTGTATGGCATGTTATTATGTGGGAATCCTTTGGAGAAGCAAAATAAAAAAATAGGAAAACTCGTCGGTTTCTTTCAGTCTGAACATTTTTGCCAACAGCACTTTAAATTTCCCCTTCTTTGAGTGCTCTATCAATGAAGTTGTCTGTTTGCTGTGTACATACCTACCATACTTGACAGCACACTTGACGCAGTTGCAAAAAAGATATTGCAAAGTTAGTTATGTAGAAACTAAACAATGACTCCAATAATTGTATTTTTCATGAGAAATATTTTTGAGGTTAAATTTAATTTGTCTGTCTTTTCACTACCATTGTTTGACTGATGATGATGAAGATTTGGCTTTGAATACCTGTGCTCACTTTTAATCCCATGTATAGACAAGTGGGCTTTTCTATTTTACCATATCGACTGGTTTCGTCGCGAAAATCGTTTCATTTTTTTGTGAAACTTTTTTTGCCCTTGATGGTGCAAATTGTAAGTATTTAGGATGAAGGAAAAGTGGGTGCTTGAGAGCCGATGTTCTCATCTTCAATGTGAATCTCATTTGGATAATAGCCTTGTTTTCCCTTTATTGGAGTCATCGTTTACAAAAAAGGGGAACAAGTTGAAAAAATTCATGCAACAAATATCTCACGTTATCGATAATTCACAACAACTAATATCTTAATTACTTTTCTGTAACCAATAAAATTCCAAATTGGCACATGCAATAACACTTATTACAATTATATTATCGAATACAACAATATTACCTGATTGTTAAGTGGTGCCAGAAAGTAAAAAGATCGTGCGCAAAAACTTTTCTTTTATCTTCAGCATGTCTCATTTTTACCTTTTTCATGCATATTTATTTTTTATTGGTGTCTCGTTACAGAGCACGCACCAAAAGCCATTGTGATTTCTTGATAACGCACATATTTCTTCACACTTTTTATGTTACACATTTTTAACAGTGCATATGCACTTTAATCAGTGGACCATTTAATGCGTTTTCGTACAGTGTAATAATAATGTAGTGTTATACTTGCCCAGCAAACTACTCACTTACTGACAGACTGACTGACTAGTGACTTTCAGCAAAAGAGGCAAGGGGCAACTATATATTTCTCGAATTTCAAGATTTTTTCTGGTGATGACCTTTGCCTCTCTACAGCAGAATTTTCGATTACTTTCTTTTGCTGTTATTCACTCACAGGTTGATGCTCGTTTAGTGGTGCTCTATGAAATTTTACTAACGAGTATATTGGTGATGGTGGTGGTGTGGTACAGTGATAGCTTGATAATGGTTAAAATACTATAGATCAGTATACAAGCTTTATAAGAATATAAAATAGTTGTTGAAAAAAAAATTGAAATCAAGAGCAAGGTAAACCTAGGTATGAAATTTTACGATTTTATGCAGTTCTTCTATAAAGATGTTAAAGTTGCAAACTTGAGATAACAAACAGTAATAAAAATCAGGACAATCGTCAGCCGACATGCACAAAACCATACCGCACTTTTCTTTCATCTGATGCTTCCTTATCTTTCACTACTATATCCATCTACAACACTCTTCCCATAACATCATCATCGTAATTTTTTATTTAATACACATGTACCTATTCGCCTATATGCCTATCTTCCACTTATTTCTTTAGCGGTTTCTTTTTTTTTTTTTGAAAATCAACAATGCGTGTAATATACTAGTGCTATTAACAACTTAGCACCAATATAATATTTTGTGATTATTATGATGATGTGATGTTGATTGAAATGAAGTTTCCATTATGCATCTTTTTTGTTTATGAATTTCCCCCTCCATCCGTTACAATAGTATCATTAGCTCGCGGTTCTTCATTGCATTCGTTTTTAGAGGCAGGTGAGATGTGGGTTGCCTGCTTCAAGAAAATAAAAGATACAATTTTTATAACATGACGTATTGAATCTTGCTAACTAAAACCTAATTGTATACAATAATGGGATGATATCAAGATGGTACACAGACATAATTATATTTTTCAATGATGTTGACGATATGATATAATAAACCCCACAGCATTTTCAATCCGCACCTTCATCATCATCATCATCCGCGTTTCTACGAAAGACAAGAACAACGTACGCAAGCAGTATTTGTTTGCATAAAATATATATGTGAGAACAGAACAAACAACTTGAAGTTTTCATCAAGAAATGATGACGGTGACGCTAATAAAAACGGCTGCATCATAAATTCCCTCTGTACATTACACCCCACAACTACTACTCTCTTTTTTTGCAAAGAGCGACTTTGTGAAAAAAGAATTCGATCATCAGCATCATCATCATCATCATCATCACTACATTCAATTATTGGTGAGCATATGCATTGAACAACCTTCCTCCTCTTTAATAATAGCGCATCAGTAAAATGAATACGTAAAAACTAGAAGGAACAACTTCACCAAACACAACAACCCACACGATTTTGCAGTTTTAAAGGATATCAGTTGAGTAGCAGTGAATTGTGGTAGTAGTGGTAGTAAAAGTGATAAGATTTACGGCATACGGCTTGTTGGTAATGGGATGTATATGTCTGATGTTGTACTTGTACTTTTTGTTAATAGTGCATCAACATTTTTTTTAAAATCCTTTTAGCGTGCTTTAATGAAATACAAAAGCCAAAGAGTACTGCTTGTTGAATATCATCAATACTTATCCTATCATTAAAATATATCCTCTACTATTTCCATACGGCAGATATATAGCATACTTTTAAACATCCTTTGAACTTACATGTTCACTTAACAGGGGAAAAAATGTGCATTGTAGTTAAATCACAAAGGGAAAATATCAGTGCAAAAAAAATTGTTCCGTTTCTTCTCATCGTGTAAAATATCTGCCCCTTCTGCTTCAATGTAAATTAACATACCATTACAAGCAATTAAGAAGATATCAATAAAATTGTTTTGCTGTTCTGTGAAAACTGCAAAGTTACAGAATTCCCGACAGCGTCACCTGTAACAATACAATAATAGTCCATAAAAGTATTGCATTTTTATGTAAATAAAACATTAAATTTTATTCTATTTTTACAATGATTATTTATACATTAGAAATTGAATTGTGCGATGTTTCAAAAAGTGTGATAAATGTATTATTTGATTGAAGTCGCCACACTTGATGTCATCATGTACAAATTCGCTTGTCGTGGCTATATAATTATGACAATGAGCAAGATGATGAACTTATGCTAATATTTTCCCTCGTCATCGAGGTGATTTTTTTTAGCACGAGAAAATTTCTGCAGGGAACTCAAAAGAGTAAAGTGCACATTTTTTGTGAACAACCTAAGGAAATGTTTTTTGCATGCATTGCTTTTTATGTTGCATGTTTTCTTCTTTTGAAGATTCAAAAGATAGTGTAAAATGTAGTACAACAACTACAAAAAACATACATACTAGTTTATTCGTACACTGTCACTTTTATTGTTTTGCTGTAGGAGAAATGTGGTCAGCCATGCAAACTGTTACAGTGAGAATTACCGGCATGCAATATACAATGTGCGTACTTTATTGCTTCATGTATGCATTATCAATACAAGTATGTTGTGTTGTTCCGTTTGTGTAATTTTACAAGATGAAGAGCCATTGACGAATGAAAATGAGCACTCATTGTAATAATTACGCTGTTTAGTTGCTGCTATTTTAAAACAATGCTGCATTACCGACTTGGGTTTCGTGATAATTATTGTTGTTTACGTGTGCTTTTTTGGTTGCGGCAAACGAAAGTTTTATTGCAGTAGTTTTATAAAGCTTCTAGCTCTGCTCCGTGGAAAAAATTAAATGTATCGAATTGTATTATTTACAACACACTTAGGAAGGCAGGTAAACATTGAAGAAATAAAAATACGCATTCATCACCAGCGCCATCAGAGAGCAATAATATAGGAAGGAGAAGTGTGTTCTTCTCGATTTCATACTCTACTTGGTGCATAAATAAGATAAAGTGAGCGCGTGTGCGCAAGCTAGAAGATATATAATATATAATCATAATAATGCTAATTATTGCAAATAAATACACTGTTTATGCCAACGATGATCTACACGTTTTCCGTTTTTTCTAAAGAAAAAAAGCTATTGATAAGGGTTATCTGCACTGCGCACAACAAATAGCATTTTTAATTCGATATTGTTGACAGTTGTATTACATCATAGGATGATACACAAGCCACACATTATAATTAGGCTCTCTTGCCATATTTGTACAAGTGTACATCATCGTATCAGTTTCTGCATGGGTTGGTTCTAGGACAGTAAACATACATAGGTAACATTATAATGGCGATGATGATTACAGGAAGATTAAAAATTACGGCACACAACGTGTCAGTAAATCATCCTTTAAGGTGCATAATAACTAGCTAAATTAGCGCGTTCTTGACAAACATCAAAATATAAAAAAACAACACAAGGGGATGAATGAGCGGTTTATGTAAATAGTCAAAAGTGTATTCCCCTCTGGACGTCAACAATGCAACAATACATGGATACGGAACAAATAGCAGAAACAGCAAGATTTGTGATGCTATATATTTTTCCAACAGTAATAACTCTTTAAGGCTATATTTATTATTTCAACTTATTGTGAGGATATCTGAGCTTTTTATGTTTTCTTGATGAAAATGATGATGATGATGACGATGATGGGTGTTTGCCAAAGTGTTCGCCCACCCAACAAGCACTGTTTGAACATATTGAACACACAATTCATAAAGCTCCGTCTTTGTCTGTATTAAAGTCTAGCCTGTTTTTTTTTGTGCTGTGATTATTACCTATTTGTGCGCGAGAAAAGTAGTCTTCTTTTCTACTTGACTACCTCCCTTCTTTATCATCATGTGGTCATAAAAGGCGAACCCTCTCAAAGTAATTATTACAAAGATGACTACTACTCCATCCAGCCTTACTAATAATAAAAAACAGTATTCACCAAACACAGATACACACATCTTTTGAAAAGATAGTCATCCAACACTCCCTTTCCCTGTCTTTTGTTTATCTTATAAAGTTGGCTAGTAATTAATGAGATTAGGTAGTGCCCTGACATAGGCAGGCAAACCAAGAAACATTCTATGGAAGGAAAACTAGGTATCTTCTTTGGGGAGTATGTTTTAATAGCTCAATTGTTTCCTGCGGAGGTGGTACTCATAAAGCTCATCATTTCTGTCACTGAGCGCTATGTCAAGTAAAGGTTATCTTTCTCAAAGTTGGCTCAAGTGCCTTCCTAAATATGCCTATCTACAAGTACTTGCCTACTTGTAAGATAAAAATATGCGCTCTGCTATAATACGGTGATTCTCTCAATAAACACTTGCTTTTGCGCTGCGATAATGTAAGTATGTGGGGGTATGTGCAGTATGCATGCGTTGTAAAAGGTTATCAGAGTGCATGCATATCTAACCAGCTATGCATGTGTACCTATTTTTTGCCCTAGTATATAATTATGAATTACACTCTAGTCTTTGTTCTTGCTCACTATTAGTGGTTCTGCAGCAGCATATAACATAGTGTTCATGCCTCATTCCCTTTTTTGAGTTTAGTTGAAGTAGCAAGATGCGGCTTTCATTTGGTAGGATGTCATTATTATCTACGTTGACATTTTTGTTGCGACAGGTGAATGCACACAAATTGACTGTTGTGAATGTGAAGTGAACAATTGATTATCTTCCTCTGTTTGAGAACATCCTTGAGCACACAGATTGTTTTTTTTATTCAAGATTGATTTCCTTTGTAGAGTAGGTAATAAAAATCGAGTGTCGAGTGTCATGTCTATTTTTGCGCACCGTCTCGTATGCATAAAATGAATGCATTTCTACAGTCATTTCAATGTGTGAAGACCCAATATCAAATTGCTGAATATATTATTGCACTTCGATTTTGCTAATTAGAAACTTTAACTGCTACAATTTGCATTTTGTGAAATGGCGGACACAAGGCGGCAAAACGCGTCAACACCATTATCGACTTGAAATTTGTCTTGATATTGCTGCTTTCTCTTTGGCCAATTACAATTATATCAACACCAACGTTAAAATTGCAGAAAGCTCAAATTTTGTTAAAGTGCCTACACCTGAGTAACATTTTTGCAAATTGAGCCGGTACGCAATAATATGGAAAATGGAAATACAAAATTCGCATATTACATCTTATATATGACCGTTTTCTTTTCTTATCAACACACTCCGTCTACGCCTTGTCTAGAGTGGTGGCTCTTCGCATATTTGTTGCAAACACATGCGAATAAAACATGCATGTACACAGTCCTACCTATTATGTAAAAATGTAAACTTGATTAAGATTTTAATCAGCAAAAAGTCATACAAACTCTGTGCGTACTTTATTGCATAAACTTTTGCACGCGCACATACATAAGTGCAAAACCAAATGCATGCATGCATGCAAAAGTATTCAGTTTCCTCAGCGTAATAACTATGCATGGTTCGTTATCAAATGACACTCATCATAAAATGTATTCCGTTATGTTCACCCAGCATTTCTGCAAAAATATTAGAAAAAAGGCAACATTTAAACTTTGTGCCGTTGTTCCGGTAGTAGTACAGTAGCATTAGGGTGTTATTGGTGTACCTAGTGTAGACATATGAACACTCTACTTTGCTTCAAATTTTCCTTACTCCCACCTCTATCATCATGGGTTATGCACTCAACATTGGCATTTATTTCATTTCATTGTGATTGCAGGTTTGTAATCGTTCCATTGCATTCTTTCAGCTTTCTATAATAACCATATATTTTATTCTTTTGTTTCAGCTCCAAAACCGGCAAAGGAAATAGCACGCAGACAGCCATGCAAAGCGAGTTATCGTAATAATCATTACGTGCCATGTGAATACTGTACACAACTCTACTACTTGCATATTTACTACCACTCTAATAACATGTTTTTAACTGCCCGCACTACTATGAGTAATACCTATACATAAATGTTTCAAAAGGAAAAAAAATCCCGGGGAACCCGTTGAAATTCACGACAGTAGGTTAGGAAGGTAAAACTTAAAATATGTATACAGTGTGTCAGCCATGTTCTTTTTGTTTGCGTGAGATTACTTGCGTAAAAAGCTCGTAATAAAACCGTACACATACATACATATCAATTTGAAGGAAGTAAAAAATTATACACATTATCTTCAGGCGATCTATATAATATCATTGTTCTGTTGGAGAAAAATTTAATTCTGCTTTATTATTATTTTTTGTTGTGTACCACAACTTCTTTGGAGCGCAGTGGGATAATAATAATAAAATCAGAATAAAATAAAAAGCAGTTGTATATTTTTATTTTTCATTTCCACCGTCAGTACTAGTGGCACAATTTAATAATAATAAAAATGTAATTAAACAGTACGCACCAGAGGACAATGTTTGTTATACAATCATAAATTTTTCCCATTGTTTTCAAACGGACGCGTTTTTTTCATCTTGTGGTAGGTTTTTTTTGCACTGTGTTTATTTACACAAGTGCATTTATTATAAGGAGCTCTAGGTTATTTAACTGTTTCTGTTGTTGTGCGTTTGTCAAACAGGCAGTCCCACTGACTGATTTTTTCAAAATACTATTACTATTATTACCCTTTTGATGCCTGTGTATCCCAATCTTATAATTGTGAAAATGCCGTAGTTCAACTTCACCTCTGCTGCAAGTAGCACATTACAAAACAGGAATACAAACTGGGTGAATGTGTGTAATTGTCGTGTGTGCGTATGCGCTTTGAATTCTCTATTGAAGTGGGAGGTAACTTAACCAAGAATCACATATATTTCATTTACTTAATTGTACTTCTGTAAATGTACTAATTTTCCAAATTTCTAAAAAAAAACATCCTACCAGGTTGTTTGTTTTTGTTCAGTAATGAATGCATAAGAGAAAAAGGTAGCATTTAATGAACAGACTTTTGAAACTTTACTTGTTGTATGCTTTCTGGCAAATGACATGTACATAGCATAGCAAGGCAAACTACGTATTACTTGGTTTCCTGAACTAAGGGAATTAAACTCATTTGATATGCAAATCATTAAGCTAATGGAAAAGGGTAGATGATGACAGGAATGCACTCAATTTAGCATGCATGTCACTACATGCAATTTTACATGCGACTGCATGTTCGTTCACCACAATACCATGTAAAATGTACATTGCAATAAAATTATGATGCTTGAACGTGTACAGAGAGAAGCCGCTTTTAACTTTTAAAAAGTCAACAGGACGGAGACATACCACATGTTTTATATTCTTTTAATTGCAATTGGGAGTCAGTATAAAGAAATGAAATAAGCCCATGAAAAAAGTGGATCCTTTAACAGAGACTCCCTTATAGTGCTGTGTCGTTAGCGAGGAGAGGATGTCCTGTGTGCGCTTCGATTTCCTTAATTCTGCACGACATCCATTTAACCATAGCTAAATAGCTACCCAGCTAATAACTCGTCATTTACACTACTGCTTGTTTGGAGCCAAAGACACAAAACAAGTAGTAAAATTTATATATTTAATAATAACTGAAAAGCTGCATGCATATATAACTTTTTACACGCAAAGAATAAATATATAAACCTTTATTATTAGTACACAACTCTATATTTACTACATTGTACTACTATCGTTTTTCCTCTGAAAATGCATTACACGAGGAAGCGAAATAGTAGTAAAAAATGAAATGAAAAAAATTGAGTCCGACGACAAGGGAGGACACTCACAAAAGGAGAGCACAAATAATTAAGAAAGTTGCTCCCTGACGTTCAATGGATTATGCCACATTGCCTATATAAAGAAAACTTGATGTGCTAACCGAAGTGATGCTACTGTTCTACAAATAAAAAGGCAGCAGATGTAATAATATTTTGGATATAAACATGATGATTTGATGATGATGGTGGTAATACTTTAATTCAAAAAAGATAATATAATATGTAATGTCATCATCATCATCATCACATCAGGTATTGGAGATGCCGTCAACAAAGAGGAGAATGGTAGAGTTGTATCAGCAGCTGCTGCTACAATTTTTTTTCCTCGCCAAAGTCGTTCGTTTGCTTGGCTTGCTCACTTTCCATTACAACATATTATTTTTTTGATTATTTATCGCATTTCTAGATCCGCACTCCACACGCATAAATATTGCATCTGATATGTCGACCATTTATTTACACGTTGGTGCGGTGAATACTGACTGGGTATTGATGATGTTTAGGCTTGATGATGATCGCTCTGTATCATGCTGTTCCTGTTCCTACCGAAATGATGTTCTCCTAGTACTGCACACATTATACTGTGCATGAGTAAATGAATGAAAGAAAGGTATGAATGATCTTCCCTTTTGTTTGCACGCATATCAAACAATTTTCTTTTAGTGCATTATTNGCCCAGGGCAGTCTCGGGTTACCCCACTGCTTACAGTTTAATTGACATTTGGAGATCACTAACCGCCGAATGACTTCGTCACTTTGCTATGCGTTAGCTTGCTGGGTTTATTTCATTTATTTTTTGTTACTTTACCTATGAAACTGCGTTTCGTGAGAAGCAGCAGTAGGGAAAGGGTTCACAATATTATCATTATTTATGATGATTATTATGAGTTGAGATGGATTCTATCGTTTCACAAAACAGCTCTATAAAAAAAACTTTGCTAAGGAATAGTATAATAAGCCTATTATGTACAATATGACAAAAATTATATTGAAAGCGTATCATGAAAAAAGCCTGTTGCTCCCTTTTATATTCGATCTGTCACAGATGAAGGAAGAGAGTTTCTGAAACGCTCTAATATATTATGCATCATTTCATGTGAATGGCTTGGTTCTCACTTGAATTAAGCTAAAAGTTTAAACGACGGAATAAGGGGATGGTGATACATTCATAGAATAACGAAAAGTGTTGGCTTGTACGACTGGTTGTATGGTACATGTAACAGCACATCCGCACATCAGGGTTTCCTGTCAACCGAAATGTGGATGATGCACGATACATTCTTTAACATGACATGTGGACGGACAGAGATGTACAATGTAAGCAAACAAGTATGTACCTAAGTAATATGTATGTACTATAAAAGGGCAGCAAAAGATGCCTATAGGCTTTTTGAATTTGAATAAAAGTAGCCAAATGTCAACAGAAAAAAAAGTTGTTTCGTGAAAGGAAGTCATCTGGATAAAACGAAAGTTTAAAGGGCCAACAAGTAGGGAGAAACGAGAGCTGCTGCTGTAGTAGTAAAACTAGAAAATGTGTTTTTGTTTTTCCGGTTACGCTACAAACAAGAACATAATATTTGTTGTGCATCATTGGGACTTTAGTACTTACCCTGCTTTCCAGTCGGAGCCTCATGACACCCATATAAAGTTTTTCCAGTTTTTGGAGTTTCTGTGTCTCTAATATGCTTAGAAACTAGTTCAACGATGATGACGTTGGTTGTAGCGGAAGATGAGATTCTCCGATTTTATAAATTACTCGTGGTTGTTGTACCACTTTTGCAGAATATGTTAGGACAAAGTTGTTTTTCCCTAGTTTTCAACATAACTTTGTGGTACATAATTTGTCATTGATCTAGTATCTCTCTCTCTCTCTACACACACTTACATATATGAGCGAATGAAATAGACACACTCCAATTTGTAGTTTTTTTTGTGTCTCTCCAATTTTATGTATCTTATTTGCAATATCCTCGCCTTGGTTTTCACATAAAAACAAATAGGATTGTATTTATGTGTTCACATTCATTCGTCGTAGTTGTTGTAACCTACAAAACACGCTTGTTGGAACTGTCAAGAATTTCACACGGTAGTAACAGTATTTGTTGGAAAGTTCCCAAAACTCCACTGCTTAGTTGCTTCATTTCGCTTGTTTATTACCAGAGTCAATACAGCTGCTGCTTCTCTTCTTTTTAGCGTATGCAATAACACCAACTCATGCATATGTGTACGTACGCATCAATGCAGTCATTCATATGTGCATACAGAGATAATAATATTACAGAGTAGGGACTTCTCACACAAACACAAGGAACGGTTCAATGTAGCAAAAGTAATACCTCGGAAATGTAGAGCAATCCCAGACAGAATGTCTTCTTATCAACAAAACTCGCTCTCTCTATCCCCGTCCAAAAAAAACTCAATAATAATGCAACAATAGGTCACTCATTTAAATGACCTATTCACTTCACAATGGCAAAATTCACATTCCTTTCACCACCACCCCTTTTATAGTAAAACGCAGTGAAGTTGCAATATTAATAACAATAACAACAAAAAGAGCGCACGGCTGTTTTACTACCATCAGTTTCCTTTTCGTTTCCTTTGACCCTTTAAATTTTATTCACAGTGTGAAATAGTAATCCCCTTCAATACAGCCGCAAGAGCTGAATATCGAATACACAGGAAAACGGTAATAATAATATGTTAATATGGTTTGCGTGTAATACTGCTCGTATAAGTGGCTACACGGAAGCAAAGAAATGAAGCCAACTAAACTGACATTTATTATCGACCTTTGAATAATTGCACTGGAAAATAAAACCGTGCATTACTTCAATACAAATATAAACTTGTTCTATCAAAATTTTACGGTGTATATAAGTTACAGATGCAAACAAAATTTAAGTGGGTAGATTATTCATACATTCGTCTGCCAAGAGCACATAAATATTCCTTTTCCTGATACCGAGTTTGGATTTTGCCCTGCCGGCCAGTTACTTAGGTATTTCAACAGATTTTTTTTCTTCTTCGGTTTCTTTCAGCTTCCTTTTTTTCTACTTCCCAATTTTCAAAGTGCCAACTTGAAAGCAGATGTTTCTTATTGTTTAGCAACTTTTTTCCTAGTGTTCTGCTTTTCTGGGACCACCAGATAGAGCAGATGTTATTATTGTCACTATTTGTTTGGCTGGTTGAACGAACGACTGAGCGAGCGTCCAACAAAGTTTTCTCTTTCTTTTTAATTTTAGTCCACACAATGCAACGCGTATGCATGCAATGAATACGTATATGCTATTTGTACGCTGGGTAAAGATATTCTTTTTTAGCAAAAAAGCCTAGAAGCAACTTCCTTGTTAGTTAGTATCTATTTCATATTTTTCTTTGAAATGAACCACCTTATTTTTTTTCTACCGCCACCAACAAAGTAAAGTATGCAGTAGTAACGGGTGGTTTGTTAGCACTTCCATTTACAACAAGAGAAGAACAACTTTCAGCACTTTTAATACCCGACCAGAGCAGAATACTGAAAGCTAGCACACACTTTGTACTTTAGTCACGGCAGCAACAAATGCAAGAAACTACACCTTATATTCGCACGCAACTTTTATGATTTGCAATATACTTACACGAATAAAAGGGAATACGACGAGGTGAATAAGAGTATTTTTTTGTTCTATTGTTATTATTAGCATACTTTAAAACTCAACTGAAAATATATCATGAGAGAGGTAGCGTTCTTTCAAGACATAAAGCAAGCAAGCAAACAGTCAAATTGTAAAATATAGTTTGTGCAGTGTAAGTATTTTTTGCTTTTCTTCTTCTTCTTGTGCTTTTTCTTTTAGTATGCATATAGCATATACCTACTACGCTTCTTCTTATGACATGACACACACAAACTACCAAGTCAGCAAACAGGAAGAAATTTCCTTACGCAAAGGATAAAGAGATTCGTTATTCAAAATCTGGATCTATTGTCCCACTTTTTAGAAGAGTTACACATGCATGCACAGACATCAGAAAGGATGATGTGGTTTCAGATGTATTGCTCCTTTCTCTGTTTTTCCAGCTTTATGTTCTTCCTTTTTTAAATGAAATAACACTTTTTTTCCAGGAAGCTCAGTATTCACAATCAAGCCCACCGTAAGTAATGTGAGATTTCACTGACTATGTTGTACACAATTTTTTTGAAACAATGCATACGGTAATCCACACTGTAACAAAATTACTTTTCCATCTAGTTTTGAATT